>JAHNEJ010001557.1:0-239420 GCA_022559845.1 Amorphophallus konjac | reverse complement strand
TCAAAGCAACTTCGTCACTTTCGTGACCCATCGGACGGCAGCCCTTTCGGGGCTTCCTTAGGGACCGATTCACTCTGCGTAGATTGACTGAACGCAGAAAGCCTTCCACTGGCAGGCGATCGTGTTTTTCACAGGATTTATCGTTACTCATTGTCAGCATTTCACTTCTGATATCTCCAGGTGTTGTCACCAAAACCTTCCCGATTGACAGAAGTCCCGCTACTGACACTTGAAAAAGCAGCTTTCAAGGTCTCGTCGCTTCGGTGAATCACTTGAGCCCTGATACATTTTCGGTGCCATGGAGCTAGACCAGTGAGCTATTACGCTTTTTACTCCCCTCTCTCCTCTCTGCCCTCCTGCTTGCTCTCAACTCCTCCAGGCCTCTCACTGCTAATCCTTCGACCCTGTGCTGACTTAAGTATCGGAGAGTTCTCTTATGGAGTGTTTGGGAGCAATTTTTTTTTTAATCTATTTCTATCTAAAAACTTATGTTAACATTAATTTTTGACTTAAATTTAAATTGATAAAAACTGACACTTTCTGTTTGACAGCAGTGTCGTAAATTTTAAAATTTGTGTAGATGTGTTTGTCAGATAACTCTCCATGTGATCTGGAATTCCTCCGTCGTAGCCTCCGTCCTCCTTGCACACGACGAAACGCTGGAGGGGGGGCTGTGGAGGGGGGAGGGGGGTCTTCCCCTCGGGTCGCCGACACCTCCGGCAGTTGCACACAACACACACACACACACAGAGAGAGAGAGAGAGAAGAGAGAGAGAGAGGAGGACGGAATGTGAGAGAGAGAGCAGAAGAGGGGGGGAAGCCGCCGGGGGAGGAGGGAGGGCGCCGTAGGGCGGGGGGGAGCTGCGGGGGAGGGGGAGGGGGCCGCCGTCGGGGGGGGAGGGGGGCGCCATCGGGGGGAGGGGAGGGTGCCGCAGGGGGGAGGGGGAAGCCGTCGGGGGAGGGGAGGGCGCCGTTGGGGGGAGGGAGGGTGCCGCAGGGGTAGGGGGAAGCCGTCGGGGGAGGGTGAGGGCGCCGCAGGGGGAGGGGGAAGCCGTCGGGAGGGGAGGGTGCCGTGGAGAGAGAGAGAGAGAGATGACGGAGTGAGAGAGAGAGAGAGGAGGGGGGGGACGAGGAGAGAGAGTGGGGGAGGAGAGAGAGAGAGAGAGAGAGCAGAAGAGGGGGGGAGCCGCCGGTGGAGGGGGAGGGCGCCGCAGGGCGGGGGGAGCTGCCGAGGGAGGGGAGGGGGCCGCCGTCGGGGGGGGCACCGTCGGGGGGAGGGGAGGGGGCTGCAGGGGGCGCCAGGGAGGGAGGGAGGGAGGGGAGGGGGCCGCCGTCGGGGGGAGGGGAGGGGGGCCGCAGGGGGCGCCAAGGAGGGGAGGGGAGGGGTGAGGTGAGGGAGGGGGAGGGGGGTTCACCGGGTGCGGAGTGAGGGGGGAGGGGGGCGCGGGGGGGGGGGGGGGGGGGGGGGGGGGTGGGGGTCGTCGGGGACGGGGAAGGGAGGGGGGCCGCGGGGGGGGGGGGGGGTCGCCGGGACGGTCGGGGGAGGGGAGGGGGGATCCGGTCGGTCGAGGGAGGGGGGGGACGCACGGGGGAGAACGTGCGGTTTCAAAAAAAAAAATTAGTAAGGAATTATTTTTTTTAAGAAGATTTGTACAGGAGTAAATTCTCTCCCTAAAATTTAGGAGAGTCATACCAAACACCTCATAAGTGAGTTCTCTCTCTCTTTTTAAATTTGAGAGTGAGGGAAAAAAATGCAACCAAACACCCTATTAGGGCAGGAAGACCCAACTGCTGATCTAACCCCCATCGAGAACTTCTCTTTCTGTGCAGGAAGACTCGACTCTCAACACTCAGCTCCCTCCTCAAAGCTTCCCTCACCACTATCGCTTCCACCTCAAGGGATTCAACACCTGATGCTCAGTGCTCCACCCCATGCACAGAAAGAAACTCCAACACGCTCGACCTTGACATTTGACTCGTCAACCAAGGAACTTTGTTTGATCCAAACTCCTTAGCTTGATCTATCCTATAAATTCTAAGTGTTACACAACAGCCGTGTTTCAATTCTCAAGGATTGCAATATTTCCATTGGTAAGTGTTACAACATCATTTGTTTGCAGAGAAAGATGCTGTCAGCAAATGAACAGACAATAGTTGTTGAATGGGGATTTAGAGAAGGCTAATGATGTAAATGTCCAAATGCAAGAATTGCTTTGCTTCAATGCCCGCACATATATGCTGCATCAGGCACACTTTGTAAGTTCAATGGTCGATGAAAATTGGATCACTGATGGCTATTTTTTTCACATTTTTTCACAAAAACTCCACTTTATGCAGTTAGTAAGGAGAACAACTCTGCTCATTTTTGCAGGTTCACTCTCTTATGTCAAAATATTAATATCAGGCTTTAGAGTCATCACTTGTTTTCTGTTTATTTTCTTCTTGTCCTTTATCAAAAGTTATGTGCAAAACCCTAAAGAAAAAGACTACTAAAACAAATATGCTATTTTCAGCATTCTTGAAGTTTACAAGACTGAGTGGTGTTTGGAACGTGGAAGAGAGATGGGCAGCCCTACATGAGTTTGTGGTGTTAGTCTAGATATACGGATTTAAGTGTAATGTTCGTGTTTGATGTGTGGATCTAAAACTAGATCTGCATTACCCAAAAACTTCTAGGTTAGGTTTAAGTGTAATGTTGTGTTTACCATGTGGATCCGAAAATAGATCCATTGGATCCAAAAATTCCGGATCAAATTTCCCTATACAATTACCTATAAAACATATACATTAGCATTCCAAGTCAGCTCCGGATCTAAAAGTTTAAGTTCAGATTCAAGTTAGATCCGGATCTGAAATGCCATTTTTCCTGATCCGAATAAGGTTCATGACTTAAGCTATTGGATCTGAATTCAGATCATAAAAGATCTGATCTATTGACACCCTACCAACATCCTATGATGCCTACAATAGAGGAGTCCTTAGTAACACAACCTCAGACGAAGAATTACAAACACTAAATTAAGTACGCAGTTTGACGTAGGTGGTCAAAGCCCACTTTTATTAATTTTTGATTGCATACAAACCATTGTTATATTAAAATGAACCAAATATCAGTCCTAAAAACTTATTAACACCTGTCTCATTGCTTTTGACAAAATATTGCAAAAATATCATTGTTGTAAACTCTCCCTTATCGGTCGTGACCTAACCATGATTACCTTTCACTAACACAGGAAAAGATAAAAATACCCATAAACAACATAACGAGGCCATCTCTCTCCCAACCCTCCTCTGACCTCCCAAGAAAACCTAATCAACCAAGGAAGGAGATCGGAGGAAGAAGGCGGCGACCGAAGGCGAATCGATGGGATTTGTCAACAGGGGAGTCCGCGAGAGAAGGGGGGCATACCTAGGGCATGTGGGTTAGGAGGAGAACGAGGATGAGGATGACCGCAACACCGTGGCACCATCCTCCCTCGCCCCATCAACACGACACCACCACCAATTTTGGGCATTACTCTTGAGGTTATCCTATTGCACGCAAAGGGGGGACACGACGCTCCTGGGGAAGCAGGAACCCATGTCTACATCTTGGGCTTTGCCATCTGTGACGAACGACATGGCCACGCCATCCGTGCCCATCTCGAGAGACAATCATGATGATGGCACCAATACCTGACTTGGGCGACATGAGGTTGGAGATCGGTGTCATGGGGCGATGACCTAGAGTTGGAGGTGGAGAAGACACGGTGGGGTCAAGACCATCACTGAAGCAGCGCACAGAGGGGATCCTCCCAAGATGATGCTTGGTGGGCTCCATAGCAGACGACGACCTCAATCAAGAATGGAAGAACACCGATTCCACCTCCATCTATAGTAACAAGGTCAGGGGCCAAGGCCCTGTTCACATTCCCTCCATGACTGGTGACTGCTCTCTCTCTCTCTCTCTCTCTCTCTCTCTCTCTCTCTCTTCTCTCTCTCTCTCTCTCTCTCTTAGGGAGTTGACATCCCGGTCTGAGTAGGGGCGGCGAGTCAACTTGAAGCGCTCCATGTTCCACCACACCTGTACCTTGACCACCTCGACCTTGAACCTCCCTTCCTCTACCATGATCTAACATATGTGCAGACACTTGTGTGATAGATCATCACATACATATATATAGAAATAGAATTTAATTAGTACGATGATAACCACATCAGTTATGTATATTAAAGCTACACCTTCAGCATGCTTGCCAAGAAGCTATGGCTCACCCCAAACCAACGACACCGCCTCCCATACCTTCGGGGCCTGGCCAAGCACCTCAACACCATCTCCGTCTCCTGCCGACAGTACTCCAACCACACCATCTCCAACAAGCCCAACCCCGACCTCGCCGACTACCCATATGGCACCATCCCCAACAAGCTGGTAGGGAGAAAGGGGAGAGAGAGAGAGAGAGAGAGAGAGGGTCCATGACTGGCAACTGCTCTAGAGGAGAGACTCCCTCTCTCTCTCTCTCTAATCCCTTGGAGGAGGCAGGTGCCAAAGGGGGGAGGCGGGGGGCTTCACAATACGATGGGCACGTAGAGAGCCGCAGGCAGGGAGGACCTGGGGAAGGGAGAGGAGATGAGATGCTACGCCAGTGGTGCCACCACGCAGGGGACCTACTAGGGCTAGAGGTGTGAGTGAGGGGTGTAGGTGTGGGTGGAGACAACAGAGAGGTATTTTCATCCTATAATGACAAAGTAACAAAAATAATAAAATATTTATAGAATATTTACCTTTATGAAAGTTAACAATGACATTTTTATAACATTTCGTCCAAAACAATGATACAAGTGTAAATACGTTTTCAAAAATAATATTTTTTCCCATTTCGGCACTCAATTTGTTTGCAAGGGGGTTGGGGGGGGGATGAAAGCCCACTTACCGAGAGTCATGATTGAGAAAATGATAACTTGCCGATAACTAGTGGCATGGCAAGGAATGCCCATGCCCTGATCATCATATTGGACAATTGAAGTGGGAGGCGAGTGCTAAATCATCTTTAAGTTAAAAATTATCAGAATTTAAGCTCGTCACTTAAAAAATGTCAGATCTAATGGTCTGACCACAAGAAACAGAAATAATATGCCACTCCATTCTCAACGTGGCACATTAACATTCCTCTGATTGATTTGGCAACGACAAACTGCCTGATGTTCCCATCAGATCCCCCTTTTATCCCTTGTTTAAAAAAATGTCAGATGCATCAAGACCAAAAGCGACTTTGGGATATCATTCACACCAGCAAATCGGCCACTAAATGACGAAATCAAAGGTTGCGCGTGAACACATGCAATCGTCTAGCAAAGAAGAAATTGAGCGGAAATGGAGTGATCAATTCTCGTGTGGGAAAAATCAGATCGAAGAAGGCGGCTTAAACATGTCCTTTAAGAAAGGAAAAAGTTAATGAAGCAGAGGATGTGATGGGAAAAAAGCAATATAATGAAACGATTAAAGACTTTGAGGGAATCCAACCATGAAGAGTTGGAATAAAAGGGCAACCCAGGCAGGCATCTTCACAAGGACAGACTCAGAACTGAGAGGTAAGTAGGAGGGTACCTCATCTTCTGAAAAACCGAAATAGACCCAAGCGAAAGACGCAAAAAAGAGAATGGGGGTTAAATTGATGGAAAATATGGGAGCTGATAAATTAGATTCACAAAAACCTAAATGCTAATTAAAGCGCAGCATGCAAAACTTTAGGCTACCTTTTGATATCGCCATGTGAAACAACAATGAGTTCCACATTTTTCTTCGTACGAAAATGCTACATATAAGAAGTCAGCTTGATACCATCATATACATTTACCTTCAGCTTTGCAACCATCACAGCGTCAGGCTCTGGACAGCACGGAAGAAAAGGATTCAAATGAGAAGTGAATATTACAAAATCAATTGAAAAAAGAAAAAGGAAATCAATCGTGTATGTCAAAGTCATTCATAAAAAAGCAGAAAACCTACTTACATGCGATCAGCATCCTGACACCCGATGGGAGCCCCATGCTAAAAGAGGGGATAGAATCTCGGCACATGAAACACTAGACATCATGTTCAGTTCAGATCTTGAAGGACTCGAGTACCTAATGTTAAAATTGATCCAGATGACCATCCACAGCTTTGAACCAAACAACACAGCAACAAATAATATACATGAAGCCCAGAACCCTGGATCAAATGCAATACAAAAGGCATGTTTGTTATAAAAAACAAGCACAAACTGATGTGATCTATTAACAGAAAAATGGCAAGAAACACGGCAAGTAACATCCATGATACACAACCCTATAAATGCCAAACTGCTGTGTAACTAATAATATTGACAAGACAGCAGATAGGCTTTCTGTAGGACCATGATTTAACACCATCCCATGTCTGGTAGTCACCTTAATTGAAAAACATGTTACGCATCCGCATCCACATCCGCAGTGACTTGAGGCATCACTATCTCACAACAACCGCCCTCAAAGCATCTACCTTCATGTTAACTGGAGCTTCTCCTTGACATACATTACTGGCAAAAGAAACTCTGTTTAGCTAAGATACTAAATTTTAAAAAAAAAGGCTTCTACTCTAAGTAAAAGCCTGATTTAAAAATGACAAGATTTGTGAATTCTCCCCTCTAAGGTAAAAACGATAAAACACCCTCATAATGACATAAATACAAAAAAATACCGGTACCAAAACTAAGTACAAGCAAATAGAGAATATATCCGCATACTTTATCACCAGGAATTTGGGGAACCCCTTCCTGAGGGGCCCAGGACCACATCACTTTGTTTGCTGCATGAGAGCAAAGGCCTATAAACACGGTTTTAGGTACTCTGGATAGAGAAAGCCCATGGTTTCAGGTACAAGACTGAAAGAATAACACATCAGCCCTGTGTTGACATGCGATACTAGTGTTGACAGGAGAGAACAAGATAGAGTCGGTCACTGCAATGACCTTGGGCTTCCGCAGGATTCAGGAACCAGCAAAGCCACTGGCATCCATCTCGACAATATTCATGAAAGTGCATATAGTTGGTTCTTTGTATATGCAATTTAGCACTGAATTTTATGCATATGCTTCATTATAGTGGGGTGGAGAGAGCCCAGCTAAAAACTTTCACAATGAGGCAGAGGTTGCCAACTGATTAACTTCACCAAGGAACGGTTAAACAGTTACAAGGAAACTGCAAGCACCTCAGAAAGCAAAAGAAACAATGAAATACAAAGCAAATTGAGTATCAGAAAACCATGCTACCTTTGCTAATCATTTTGCAGATGCATGCCTCTGCAATGAAGGAATCCAGCTGCTTGATGTACCAATATTGCTCCCTGAACCTTGACCAAGTTGTGTAGTATCAGTTGAGCCGAATGGTTTCTGCATAACATTCTTTCTGGAAGGACCAGAAAGACTGCCTAGAGTGGGCAAGTTCACCTTATCACTACCAACGCCCACTCCCTGTAACAAACAATCAAAGTCAAGTTATAAATGAAACAAAATTGAAGAGTGACATAACCATGTTGAAGTTTCAAACACAACAAAATTCTCAAGCTTTTTACCAGGGAAGATATTTAAGAAAGGTTATCAAGTGTAATATAGAAAAGACAGAGAACTCTAGTATAACATTACCAAGAATGGTAAATAAAGAGCACACAATCATAATAACATGGTCGTATTGAATTATCAGGAATGACAGATATGCAAGACAAGTACACTAAGCATAACAATACAGATGAAAGTGTACTGTTACATAATCAGAGCTGGAGGTGCATAAAGAGTATATAGAAGTGTTTATGAATATCAGGATTTCACTTAAACATTTTCCTTGAAAGTTGGGATTTCACATAGTCAGAAGTTCTCTTCCACACAGTTAAACATTCTAATAGAATGATACCATATAACTCACCACTTTCTCACGATGCTGGCTGTCAGAGATATTTTTATCAGCTGTAGCCTTGGGCTGCACCTGAGTACAGGGCCGAGCAGCAGTGCTGGATCCTAGGTGTTCTGTCACTTCATCTGTATAACAAATATTATTTACCTGACATCAGCAACAGAGTGAAAGTTTTCATAGTTATAGCTAAATGTTTTTATAGGACTCAAAAGACTGCACATGCAACACCATCCCTGATTCATCTGCTGCTAGATCATGAAGAACTGATTCAATATACAAAAAATATCAAACTCCTTCTTGAACCAATAAAGAGTTTCTTAAGATGATAATTAAACATAATTAAATATCTGAATCTTTCTTGAACCGGTAAACAAGATTTACATAACACTGTTAGTCTGTTACCAACAAAATATGCAAGGAGACTTTGTTCTTCTTTAATAAAGATTTGCTCTGCAGCCTATCTTAAAGTTCTTAAAAAATTTAACACTCAAACTAAGCAAACCATTCTCCTTATTTCATGTAAGAATCAATTCTCTGGTTCTCAGACAGTTGATCAACAGAAAAGCAGAATAACAACTAATGAATTCTTGTTGCCTTCTTTCTCATTTCTTTCACTAACAAATTCAGAGAATATAAATAACTCTCAAGGACATTACATGATTAACTAATGAAGTTGCAACTGTTACCATTCATAGAGGGGCAGAAACTAAAAAACAATGTAAGATAAAACAGAAGACAATCTCTATCCAACTTCTCAAATTTTTGGGGTTCCCATCTTACAATGAAGTGTAAGAGCTAAAGCTCTAATAAAATAAAATGACGTAAACTTTGTCACAGATTTTTCTTGTTGCTTTGCCGCAAGAAGAACCAAGTACATTCTCAATTGTCAATATTTGTATCAAACTGACTTTGCTCGAGTTAGACAGAATGCGTGGGTATTGGAGGAGTTCAATCAGACTAGAGAGGTATCACGTCAAGGATCATATAAAAATTCCTGAACATGTAAAATGTAAGAAAGACATGAAGGACACATTTTCATAATCACTTATTTGTATCATTAAAAAGATATGTTCAACTGACATGAAGGACACAAGCATTTCTCCATTTTATCTCAAGGATCATCAATCCACGATGCATCACGCCCAAAGCAAGGAAGGAGACTTGCAAAAGGCTTTTATTACTGTTTTCCATGCTCCTAAAGCATGCTGGATGTACCAGAAAAGTTTCTTAAAAAAATAAATATTACCGGCTTAACCGTGCATAGAATCACAGAAGCATTTCAGCAGAGGGGTGTTGAACCCCACAAAATATGCAGTATTTTTCTGATATTTTCAGAAATTTTCAAAAAATTAAATGTATTATGTGATGGCAAGAAACGATACAAAAATCGTGGCCGTTACATAAACACCTCCGGGGTTCCATCGGGTGGGGTTATTTACGTAAACCCTATGTGCTTTCATGCACATAAATTTTATCGAGTAGTTTGTGGGTGGCATGAAGCCACGTCCCCACACAGCAAATCAACAACGAATAAGTTAATCCAGTCCTTGTGGACCAACCTTGGTGTCTGGGAAAATGTTCCCTATGCTGCAACAAGGCTGGGTAGCAGGGCACAGTCAAAAGCAAACAAACAAAAGCCTCCACGTGCTGTAACCCGAACTCCCAGCAATAAAAAATTGCTTAGAATATGGATTAGTCTTTTATAGCCCAAGGAAAACCACAAGCCCCCCTCCTCCACCCCTCTCTCTCTCTCCAAGGTTGGTAGAGGACTGGAGGGACTTGAGTCCCCTCCGGTTACACGACACCAGAGGGAAACCCCCTCCGGCTGCGCACGCACAACCGGAGGGAGCCCCTCCGGCTCTACAAACACCGGAGGGGGTTCCTCCGGTTGCGCATGCACCAGAGGAACCCCGCACAGGAGGAAACCCTCCGGCTGCATGCTCAACCGGAGGGACCCCCCCCCCCCTCCGGCTCTGCAACACCAGAGGAGGTCCCTCCACTGCCAGCTCCGGAGGAGGTCCCTCCGGTGACATGAGTACCGGAGGGAGGCCCCCCTCCGGTCACACGCAGGAGGAGAGAACCCCCCCTCCAGTCCCCTCTATCAAAAAACAAAGGAAAAAAAGGGGGCAGGGGGGGGGAGACTTACCTTCCTCCTTTCATGTCACTGGACGTGCGATCAACCGAAGGAGTTCCCTCCTCTTCCCACTCCCAAACTCTTATAAAAGGAGGCCAGCCAATGAAGGAAAGGGAGTGAGCAGCAAGACATGGGGGAAAAGAGTTTGAAGAAGCTTGAAGCCTTGGAGTTTTCCTTGAAGCCTTTGGAGCCCTGCGCACACCTGCTGGAGGCGGCCCCGTCCAAGGCTTGAAAAGGACTTACTAAGTCTAACAATTTGTGTAAAAGCCTTCATAGGGGTATGTTTACAAAAATACTCGTCACGAGGGAAATTTGTTGTATTTCATGAATTTGTTATGAATGAAAGAAAATATATGTAAGACCCAGAAATCCTAAGTTCTAAGAATTTTGGTGTCAAATTATGGGGAAAACCCTGAAGAAGTCCAAAATTGCATTTGTACCCCAAATTCTTGTTAAATTGTGCAAATGTCCATGTAATTCTGAAAAAAAAAATTGAAAATTCCGAAATTGAGAGAAAAATGTTCATGTTTGCGTAATGTCTCTCAAAATTGAAGAATGTCCCTGTTTGGTTCAAAAAACCCTGTTTGACAAACCGCTCCGGGACGGGTCGAACCGTCCGTCCCGGACCGTCCCAGCCAAAGACCGGGACGACCGGTACGTGGGACGCAACCGGGACGCTCTCATATATTATATGTGTTATTTTTAATAGAATAATGTTGTAGGTGGGTTCATTAGAGGCTTGGTCCCCAATCGAGAGGTCATGGGTTCGAAACGTGTGGGTTACACATTTTTTTTGTTTCTTTTTAGTACTTTTAGTTGTAAAAACCGTCAAAATCATTGTGAATCGCCAGATTCGAACCCGGGTCAAACAGAAAAAACCATTAAGACCACCTGACCAACTAAGCTACAAATTTTCTCATATTATTTTACATATATTTTATATTATATATCTAGTGGGACAGAGCGGGACGGAGCGATACAATACCGTACCGTACCGTCCCAACAGAATACCGGGACGGCCGGTAGGACCGAGACGGCAAACCCTGCAAAAAACCAAAAAAAATTGCAGTTTTACCCTGGGCTATTGCAAAATTGCATAAGTGCCCAAGAAAATGCAAAAAAAATAGGAAGCTCAAAGAGTTGCACAAGAATGCCTTTATGGTGCTGAAATTGTAATTTTACCCTTGGCTAAGGGAAAATTACAAATAAACCCTAGTTTAGGAAAAATTGCAAATAAACTCTCGCTTGGGGAAAGTTGCAAATATACCCCCACCTTAAGGTGTGGAAGTCCTTTTCGGATTAAACCCACAATATCATAACAGATATTGTTGAGGTTGAGAGGATCTTGGGCAGTTAATAAAAGGTGTTCAGACCTGTACCGATGTAAATTAACGCCGACTACAGTCGGTGACGAAAAGTCCGGTACATGAACCCTAAATCATCTGTTAGATATGAAGCACAGAAATAATATGCACGTTAATCAATTAGCTAAAATATATGCATATTTATCCAACCAATGGATAATATAAAATTAATCTTCCGCGTGTTAAACAAGGGCCTATTTGGTGAAGTCATATAGAGTCATATACAAGTTGGTACTATAGGAGTTACATAAAGTTGAAGATCACCTTGACGCCTATCAATATCCATAGCCACTGCTCTGCCGCTAGTCACCGGCTGCAATTTTCACATCAAACAAAATAGGATTAAATGCAACTTCTTACCACTTCTAAAAAAGCATCTACAAAGAAACCATAACCGATTATTGGTCACACAATTTAGATTCTGCATGTTCTACAGCAATTACACAAATGCATCGCAAATCACCTCACTAAACACCAGAAAAAGTAAAGAAATAGAATTTCTATCAGCAACAATCAGCACATCAATTCCTCATATCAGTGATGATGGACAGAGTACTCACAGAAAATCGAGGCTGAGGCTGAGGTTGGGCCTGAGGCTTTGTCCTCTGAGCTTGCTGATATTTCAAAATCGTCCAATCAAAGACATAGTCAAATTCGTATCCTGCATAATACAAACAGTCCAGTATCAAAACTATGTTCGCACAGCAAAAGAAATATAAATGGTACAATTTTAAAGAGCTGTTCTAGAAGAAGTACGATTATGATCTTAAGTAATTCAAGGAATATTGAATCTGGTTGTAATTCAGAACAAGCTTCAAGAATATGGAGACAAGAATCAGACCATACGCATAAAACACAGATTAGCAGTTTACTAAAACAATACCTTGACGACTGAACAACTCTCGGAACAATCGTCTTAAAAAACCATAATCGGGTCGCTGATCAAAAGTCAGAGAATGGCAGTAGTGGAAGTAAGACGCAAACTCCACTGGATGCGACTTGCATAGAACCTATAAAAAGATAATTCTATCAGTGACATCAATTATATTTGAAGATTTACTGGGATATGATGAGGTCAAAATGGATGATTGACACCTCGATAGGGGTTGAAAGTTTCTTCTCACATATTTTATCATACTTCTGCTTTTTTGTGGCAGCTTTCAAACCCTGCCATGGGAGACTGCATGGAGCAATAAATAACACCAGTGTTAGAGGGTAGACATCCTCAAAGACACACACACATTCACACGTACAGAGCACTGCAAAACCAATGAAATATAGTATCGTATTGGCATTAGAGGACAGAATTTCCTCGAACCACAAAAGAATTCCTTTCCAGCACAGTGAATGGTTGGTTGGATGCAAGGGAAAAAAGACAGATAAATCATTGCAAAGGCATTGCAGTAAGTCATTTAAGGCTGACAAAGAAAAGAAGAACCCAATTGAGTTTTCACCAAAAGTTCGAAAAGAAGAAAATACAGCTGCAAAAAATGACACCAAAAGACCATATTAGACAAGTTAGAAAGAAGAATTCTACCTTCCTCGCAAGAAGTACAACAAAACATAGCCAAGAGATTCCAAATCATCCCGTCGGCTTTGCTCTGAAGATGACAATAAAAACCAGCTGTTAAAAGCAAGAAAGCCTTTCTTTCTGGAGAAGAGATGGAACATCTTTAACTATATTAATTACTAACTGGAACTTCACTTACCGATACCAAGATGAGTATTGCAACTGGCATAGCGTGCAGTACCAGTTAAATTTTTGTTCTCTCTGGACGAATTAAACAACCAAATCAGTCCACTTTAAGTTTATATGCTGGTTTTCATTTGAAGTTTATTCTTAACTTCTTAGTTAAAACATAAAATGAGAGCATTAAACAATCAAGACCAGTATGAACGACAGTGTAGGAGATTAAATGCATACTACATACAAGTGAAATGTCAAAAGATTATCTGCAGTTACTAACAGATGAAGAACACTGACTTCATAACTGATGCACGTAATAGCTAAACTAGCTATATGGGAAGCAAACAAAGATTCAGCTGAAAGAAAATCCTCTAAACAATTCTTCAAAGTGGGTAATATTACTGTCATGAAAAACTGATCATCTTTTATCTAGCCAAGCTGATTATCAAGTAACAAATGATCTGACAATAAAGGAACAATTACCTTACTAGACAACTACAAGAAAGACATTTCCAGATATGAACTTCAAAAACAAAGTCAAGAAAGCAGGGATGGGCATGATGCTCCAACTCTTGGCATATTATGACGCTTTTAAAGTTTAACCATACTCATGATTCCTGGAACAAAAAGTAGGTGGTCCATTGCAGACAAAGTCACTGAGATTATATGGAATACCTGTATGGAATGTGGCGATTGGTAGTAGAATCACGATATCTTTTTGCAAGTCCAAAATCAATGATATACACCTGGCCATTTCAATCATATGAAAGCATGAGAATACAAAATGATGCAAAACCCTACAAATGTAGACCTTATTAAGTTCTTGCCTGATTTGCTTTCCGACCAAGACCCATGAGGAAGTTATCTGGTTTAATGTCCCGATGCAAAAATCCTTTGGAGTGCACATACTCAATTCTTGTAATCTGAAAAAAATCATCAGAGAGAAACAATTTCATGGCTAATTTGCTGCCAGACAACCAACATAGAACCCCAGAAGTAGGAATTTAACTGAAAACATAAAAAACAATAAAGCAAAAACCAAATTCAGTCAAGTAAAAAGAGAGAGAACATTTATAGATCTGTCAGCCATCAGAGAAAATTACGAATTCTTAGATCTTACTAGCATCCAGCAACATCGCTGACTAATGAAGAGATTTCAGAAACAAAATAATAGAACTATAGCGCATTGTGAGTAATTGGGGTAGCTAACATACAAAGTGGGGAGGAAATTCAAATAACAAGCAGCACCTAAAAATAGAGACTCTAGTGAAAGTGCAACATCTGAAGGTAGTTGTCTTTCAGAGAAAGAGAGCAACCGATGTGATGCAGACAACATCTGAGAACAATCAACAGAAGATTCTGCAGACTGTAAGGTCCGAGACTGCCCAAATGTAAGAAATCACAACAGTTACATGTACAAAGCATCTTACCATCTGGTCAGCTAGCATCAAGACTGTCTTCAATGAAAACTTCCTCCCACAATAGACAAAGAGATCTTCAAGACTAGGCCCAAGCAAGTCGAGAACAAGAACATTGTCCTCTCCATCTGTTCCACACCACCTGATGTTTGCGATACCACCTGAACCGAAGAAAAAGAAAATGTGTTACAACCATCCACAACATCAGATGAAAAGAGAAGGTGCACGTACTTCCTCCTTGGAGAGCATTATAAAGCTTTGCCTCGTAAAACAACTGTGGATGTTTTGTCTTGCTGTTCTCCTGAAAGACAACAATGCATACACACCTATCATTTCCATCATCATCCAGTACCATATAATTTGATAATTGTCTAAGAGAAAGAAAAGAAAACCAGTAGCAATAAACAAAAGCCTCTTCCAACCTGCTGCATTCAACAAATTTCAAATGGAAAAAACAGTTTAACTAAATCAAGTCATTTCTACGCCCGAAAGGTCAACAATTCTAGCACACCGTCCATGGAAGGTAAAAAAGGAACACTACAACACCGAGAAACAAGAAACACAGACTTAAAATGCTATAAGTACACAGAAGAAAAAATAAAGCTCAGAGATTTGCGCATGACAATTCAACAAACTACGCCGACAAAGAAACCAAAACCTATCAGAAACATCCGACATCTATTCAATTAAGCAATAAGTATAAAGTTCACGGAATATTACATCAAACTACAATCTTCTCGAATGCTTTTAATAATTTACATGATCAAATCATAATAACATCCTTCTGATGCATCAAATAGTTGAAACAAAAGATCTACTTAATATGCATCGAGCTACACCAGCTTGATACAACCGCTATTCCCTGTTGCGAGACGTAAATTTAGTGACTCGGAGGGGAAAAATCCAATAAATTCAACAGGCTGAGCGGGGACTTACGATCTTCACCGCCACAGTTTCGAAAGTGTCCACATGGGTAGCTGCAGGGGATGGAGTTAGCGTCAGAATCTGCAAAAGAAGACATAAGAACAGAGAATTCCTCAACGTTTGTGCACGATACCTAGATAGATCTCCCCGAACGATCCGCTGCCGATCTTGCGCCCTAGCTTATACTTCTCGCCGACGATCCGATCCATTCCCTAGAACACCTTTCACCAGAGCACTCCCTAGAGCATCAGGCGAGAGCCGAGGAATTCCCGAAGCAATCGACGGCTGGAGAACCCGATCGAGGCGAGCAAGCGGTGAGGAGAGAAGAGACGAGGGCCAGGTTCCTGGAAGGCCGAGCTGCGCCGTGCGCTCGGGCGATGGCGGCGAGCGGCGGAGGACTAAGAGGTAAGCGGATGCGCGTGGCCGCCTGGGTAAGAAGACGGGGAGGGTAGTGTGGTGGGCGCAGACAGGGAGGTGGACGCCGCCGGTATTTGACGAACCACGCCCGCCGGAGGACGGGAATTGACCACACTACCCTTCACATCGTTGGGGGAAGAAATTAGGTTGGAAAACACGTGAAAATGTGTGAGATCAAATCTTGCTTACGAATATTTGATTTTGTCTGTACAACACAGGTAAATAATTCCTGAGTTTTTTTTACAAAAATCTTGTTACATGAATAATTATAAAAATGTCATTCCTATGTATATATTTAATTAAAATAGATTTTTATATAAATATAAGTGAAAAATAAACTTACGTAAGAAGGTATTTTTTGTATTTTTTGAACAAGAAGATTCTCTTTATCCACTAAGGGGTCTTTTGACGCCCGATTAAGACGGCGGAGTCGATGTGAGAGAGCGATGTAGGTCCCATTGCTCTCTCACACATAACACCGTTAATCGGAGTCGATTAGCGCACTCGAACTCTCAGGGTCAAATGCGTTAACCTCACTCGATTAACAAACACGTTCTAAAGGCGTTTCATGTCTCCTCCTTCCTTGTCGGCTTTAGAAAGTTCCTTTCAATTTTGATTGGTGGGACAAAGTCATTTTGATTGGATCCATTATAATCTTTATGGGAAAATTGACACTTTACTTGACAAGTAGACTTTATATTTATTATAACCTGTCATTTGGACAATTGACACAGAGGTTGGGCACTCTGGGAAATAGAGACGGGGGTGATCACGATCTGGTACCCGCTAGGGATGCGAGTGGCGTAGGGGATCCCACTTCCACACAATTTGGAAGCGGAATCAAACATGCGGTCTTCCCATTAGGTGAGGTGATGTCACGTGCTCGGGACTATTTATTAGGGCCTACAAAAAGTTGAATTTGATAACTCATGAATGAACAGTGTGTCACGTAATTATACGATAGATCGACAATAAGACCAGGGTTTGCCGACCCGTCCGACCCGGTCTCTGCGCGGGACGGGTCGGGTCGGGCGGGTCGCACTGCGACCCGATCCGCCCCGGTGCCTCTCCCACCGCCGGCGCCCCCCGCCCCCTCCTGCTGCGGCCCTCCGACGCCTCTCCCACCTCCGGCGCCCCCCCCCCCCCCCGCCCCCCTCCTTCTGCGGCTCCCCACCGCCCCCCTCCTGCTGCGGCCCTCCGGCGCCCCCCCGCCCCCCTCCTGCTGCGCCCCCCGCCCCCTCCTGCTGCGGCCCCCCACCGCCCCCCTCTCCCACCTCCGGCGGCCACCACCGCCCCCCCACCTCTCCCACCTCCCCCTACCCCTCCTGCTGCGCCCCCCCACCGCCCCCCTCTCCCACCTCCGGCGGCCACCACCGCCCCCCCACCTCTCCCCCCTCCCCCACCGCCCCCCAACCTCCGGCGGCCCCACCACCGAGATCGCTCCCCCCCGCCCCCACCGCCCCCTCCCTCTCCCACCTCCTGCGGCCCCCCACCACCCCCTCTCCCACCTCCGGCGCCGCCCCGCCCCCTCCTGCTGCGGCCCCCCACCGCCCCCCTCTCCCACCTCCGGCGGCCACCACCGCCCACCCCACCTCTCCCACGGTCCAACCTCCCCCTCCCCCTCCTGCTGCGGCCCCCCACCGCCCCCCTCTCCCACCTCCGGCGGCCACCACCTCCCCCCCCACCTCTCCCACGGTCCCACCTCCCCCTCCGGCTGCGGCCCCCCACCGCCTCCTGCTGCGGCCCCCCACCGCCCCCCTCTCCCACCTCGGGCGCCCCGCCTCGCACCGCACCGGTACGTGGCGAGACGCACGGGATAGAGCGGGTCGGTCCGTCCCGTCCACGACCCACGGCCCGTGCGACCCGGCGCCCGCCTGGGTCGGGTCGGGTCGTGCGGGTCAGTGCGGGTCGGGGCGGGACGGCAAACCCTGAATAAGACCACATTTGGGAACGTGTTAGCTTTGAAGAGATTGTGAAAAATCCCTCTCATAGTACACTTAGGTAAGAATTATAAATTAAAAAAAATCAAATTTTCATTTAGGATGGTTACGACCTTTTGAACCCATCCCTACTTTATCTTCTCGAATGGCGATCATACCCCTCCTTCACCTTTTTGAATCTGTCCGGATTCCAACGATGGAAGGTGTAAATAGGTGGTGAGGACACTAGAGCACGAGTACGGCCGACTCAGCGAGCCGTCGATACCGGACCCGCAGCACGACTCGGTCGACATCGACATCCTTGTGGCTGGGCGACAGTATGGAGTCCCTACCAGAGTGTTGATACTTTCCTATGTTTATTGTGAGTGTATTAGCATGTATTTGCTTATTGTGAGTGTATTAGTGTGTATTTTGTATTTTAGCTTCTAGTTGGGTCAAGATTGTAATATGGGCTACACTTCATGTAAGGGGTCCAATTTCTAAATTGGGCCTCAAGACCATTAGGAGCCCAAGTCCAAGGTGGGCTTCTAGAAGACTTGGACTATTAGACTAAGGAGACAAAGGTGGAGGATGCCACATCCTTGTCCCCCATGCTTGTCTCCCACCTACCCTTGACCAATGTTAGTGGATGTCCTTTAGAGTTAGTGGATGTCCTTTGATGTTAGTGGATGTCCTTTGGTGTTAGTGGATGTCCTTGGATCTAGATCTAGGGTTTTCATATTTATAGTCTCTTGTTGTATTTTGTGTGGAACTAATGAAGAAATTGAAGTGAAATGCATTTTGGCACCCCCTCTCCCTCTTGTGTTCTTGAAGTTCTTCCCTCTCCCACCTCCAATCCCTCCAGATCTGAGTGTTAGATCCAATATCTCCCCCACAAATCCCTTCTTCTTCTCTTCTACTACCTTCTGTGATCATCCACCGCCGCCGCCGCCGCCATCGGAGCCGCCAGCAAGCCCCCACCCTCGCTTCTCCGACCTGCTGTCCTGAACTGCGACCCGCAGATCTGAAGCTTGAAGACGAGGGCATATCTCCTGATCCAACCGTTGGATCGATCGGATCTTTTGAGGGTTTGTTCCCCCACGTCTCCCCTAGTTCCAGTTAAAATTCCGTGCCGATCAGAGTCCGTTTGCCCCCGTTCCCAGCCACTTGTCCCCCCCCCCAGTCTGCCCTGATTGCAGCCTGCGGGATAGATCTTGAAGAGGATTTTTCCCACCCATCAAACGAAATCCAAATCCAGCAAAAGACCTATGTGCGTTTTTCTATCCCTCCCGTCTACCCATCATAAAAATCCCAGGTCCTAGATATTTCATTTGGACCCCGGTCAAGGCTGAAAAACAGGGAGATCCACTTCTGTCCCTGAGATCGGTCTGTCCAAACCAGAAAAGGGGTCATGCTGCAGAACTTGTCATTTCAGATCTGACCGTTGGATGAAGCTGCATTTCCATTATGTCGAAGAGCTCTGAGTCCTCTATCCAACGGCGCTAATCTCACTTCGATCCGACTTCGGATCTGATCGTGGCGACCGTTTTCGGGGAGGCGCGCCGGTCTGGCCTGAAAGGGGGCTGCGAGACAGCCTT
Source organism: Amorphophallus konjac (assembly GCA_022559845.1). NCBI lineage: Eukaryota > Viridiplantae > Streptophyta > Magnoliopsida > Alismatales > Araceae > Amorphophallus > Amorphophallus konjac. Next base: position 220,051 of record JAHNEJ010001557.1, on the reverse strand, counting down.
GGGGGTTAATTCCCAATAAACCCCCAGCTCACCGTCGGCGACCACCGCTCCCGGGGACCGACCCGGGGCACTCCAACGACGACCCCCCCCCGGTCACCGCCGCCAGAAGACGCGCGGAAGCCACTGCCCCAGCAGCCGGGCCCACTTGGAGCCTTGTGGGCCCCGCGTTGAGCGCCACCACCGTGCTGCCCGCCACCGCCTGGAACCACAAATCGCGGCCCGCCAACCCCTGGAACGGCGCTCCCGGATCGCTGTTGTGGTCTTTTACCTCCCTGCGTGGAGTGGACCGAGTATTTACTGCTGTAAATTAATTATTACTTTGTACCGGGAGTGACGGTTCACGGCCGGGAAGTCTTCGCCACGCCGCGAGCGTGGAGGTACACCCGCCGCCCATTAGTCTAGTTTGCTTATTTAGTATGTATTCTACTGCCGCTGCATGTGCGTAGTTATTTTCCTAGCTAGTTAATTTATTAATCACCGTTGTGAGTTGTGAGAGCGAGAACCCGTCCCGTGACTCATTCCGAGCACGAGAGTGAGTTGACTACCCCAGTCTCAAAGCCGTTTCTCAACCGTGCACGATCGTCGCGTTTCCCTCGATGGGGCCGACTGTGAGTAGCGCTTCTTGTTTGGGGCTAGTTCGCCTCTTCTGGAGCTCGTTCGGTGCCGCGTCTTAGTGTGTGTTGCTGGTCGCGTCGTCTGTCTAGCCGAGTCTCGTAGTCGTCCCGCGTCAAATTGGTATCAGAGCCAGGTTGAGTCTAGGGTAGTCTTGTTTAAAAACACAAAAAAAAGAGTCATTTAAGTCGGTCTAAGGTTGCATTGCATACCTTTATTCGGTATATAAAAAGGTGCTTCCCGACCGTTAGGTTATGCCTATCGGGAAGCTGATTCACTCGCGTGAGAGGATCTTCGGATCCCCGGACTCCGCCAGGTACCAGATATCGGTTTAAGTCAAAGGACCTCAACTTGCATCGGTCCATCCATATAGGTCTAGTGAGTCACCCTTAGTTCTCTTTAGGCCTCACTGCATGCCCACCCGTGGAGGTGCCCAGTACCATCGCCCTGACACTATGGGTGAACACCGAGGTGCCAACCCGGGAGGCCGTTCCCTGGAGGACATGATAGCTCTACTCATGAGCGCATGGATAGGTCCGAGCAAACTCTTAGGGAGCATACCGAGCGTATGGAGAGCCGATTCAAAGCCATGGAGGACCGCGCCGAGGCTTCTGACCGATCTGTCCAAGGATTGGTTGGAAGGTTAGAGAGTGTGGAGAGAACCCCTCGCCGAGACCTACCCGGCATTCTCCCGGCCCCGCAGGCACATGTTGCCCAGCCCGTGGCTGCTGCCCAGCCCGCGCCTGCTGCCCAGCTCGCACCACCTCGGGCTGAGGAGCAACGGCAACGTGCCCCCCATTTTGAGGACTACGAGTCCGACAACGATTACGAGGGAAATGGCCGACGCCGGCATGGTCACTGACCACATAGGGATGATGAGGACGAACGGATCCTCAAGACCGTCCGTGTGGACCCTCCCACGTTTGATGGGTCCAAGCCTTTAGAACCCAAGATCTACCTTGATTGGGAGGCTAGCATGGACCGGTACTTTGAGTGGTTCGAGATGACGGACCACCGGAGGGTTAGGTATGCCAAGATGAAGCTGTTGGGGCAAGCACAGACTTACTGGAGCAATGTAGAGAGCTTGCTCTTTCAGCGTCATGAGCCTCAGATAGGTTCTTGGGATGAGATGAAGGACAAGCTTAGGCGTAAGTACCTTCCTGCCACGTACCGTCAGCGACTTATTGATAGGTGGCAGAGTCTCACCCAAGGGGACCGATCCGTGTCAGACTACATCGCGGAGTTTGACGAGTACTTTTTGCGATGTGGCGTTACGGAGGAGAGCACCATGCCTGTGTCACGCTTCCGTCGTGGTTTGCGGCCCCACTATCAATATGAATTATTTCGCCGCAATGTTACCACCTTGGAAGACGCATACCAGGTTGCTCTAGAGTTGGAGCAGTTTGAGGCGGAGTTCGCTCCCGTCCAACGCCCGGGGTTCACTTATCAGCGTGGGACCGACCCTCGTACCACGCCTACCTCCTATAGCCGGTTTCCGGTGGCCCGCTCCCCGGAACCCCCTCGGCAGGACCCCACTGCTCCTAGGCTCCGCACTTTCCCTCCGAGGGACCCTCCCCCTCGCCCGCAGGCACCCATCCCTGCCACTCGGCCTTATCAGCCCGCCGTACCAGCTCGGCCTCTTCTTCCTACACCCCCAGTCCATCGAGAGGACAAGGGTAAGGGGCCAATGATTGGTGGAACATCTCAGGGCAATGGGCCACGAGACCGTTGCTACACTTGTGGTGGAGTTGGCCACTTTGCCAGCAAGTGTCCCACCCGGGGAGCACTTGTTATTGCCGACACACCGGCCCGTGACCCCACGCCTGAGTTGGTGCCAGTCAGCTACGAGCCGGACCAAGAATTGGCCGAGGAATTCTTTGACGAGTTATTGGAGGGCGAGCAGGTTGACGTCCCTGGTACCTCGTACCAGGATGACGTACATTTGGGTGTAGTCAGGTGCATCCTTACCCAGCCTCAGGTGAGCGACGACTGGCGTCGCACCACCATATTCCACACATTTTGTAGGCTGGAAGGGAAAGCTTGCAAGGTGATTATAGATAGCGGGAGTTGCATCAACGCTATCTCCACAGGCACCGTCAAGCGCCTTGGTTTGACGCCCGTGGATCACCCTGCACCTTACAGAGTTTCTTGGGTGGATTCCACTTCCATCCCGGTCAGACTGCGGTGTCTGGTGCCGCTGCAGTTCCAGGCGTACCATGATGCGATCTGGTGTGATGTACTACCTATGGAGGTGGGTAGTATCATCCTTGGTAGGCCTTGGCTCTTTGACCGAGATGCCACCCTTCATGGTAGGTCGAACACTTGCACCTTCGACCATGATGGCCATAGGATTACCCTCCACCCAGTCCAGCCGAAGGACCCATCTATCCGCGGACCAGCTGGTCCCAGCACCACAACCACTTCTGGTCAGGGGAAGGTCGGTCCACCCACTTTATCCTCGGCACAGGCATCCACCTCGTCGACTACTCCTAGCAGAGTGGACCCTCCACCCAGGAGGTTGATGATGATCAGTCCGAGAGAGATGGAACAGGAGGTGACCGGGGGTAACCCCATTCTAGCTGTCGTTGTCAGGGGCATAGAGGATGTCGCCCCTAGGTCTGAGGATGAGCATCCCCCAGAGATAGCCGCAATATTGCGGGAATTTTCTGATGTCTTCCCCGAAGACCTCCCTGGAGGCCTTCCACCTATGAGGGATATCCAGCATGAGATCGACCTCGTCCCGGGCTCATCTTTGCCCAACCTTCCCCATTATAGGATGAGTCCCACGGACCATGCTGAGCTTCAGCGGCAGGTCGAAGAGTTGATGAGTCGGGGGTCCCTTAGGGACAGCAAGAGTCCCTGCGCTGTCCCCGCACTATTGGCCCCGAAGAAGGATGGCACATGGAGGATGTGCGTTGATAGCCGTGCAATCAACAAAATCACGGTGAAGTATCGTTTTCCCATTCCCCGATTGGATGACTTGCTTGATATGATGTCGGGAGCCACTATCTTCTCAAAGATAGACCTTCGTAGTGGCTATCACCAGGTGCGAATCAGGCCTGGAGATGAATGGAAGACGGCATTCAAGACCAAGGATGGTCTTTATGAGTGGTTGGTTATGCCCTTTGGGCTTTCCAACGCCCCTAGCACCTTCATGCGGTTGATGACCCAGGTTTTACGCCCTATGATAGGGGTCTTCTTGGTTGTCTACTTCGATGACATTCTTATCTACAGCCGCACTAGGGAGGACCACTTAGACCATCTTAGGCAGGTCTGTATTGTGCTAAGGCGAGAGAGTTTATTCGCCAACCCGAAGAAATGTGCTTTCATGTCCGATCAGATCACTTTTCTCGGGTTCATTGTGTCGAGAGATGGAGTCTCCGCTGATCCGGAGAAGATTAGGGCCATCAGGGAGTGGCCCGAGCCCCGCACACTCCACGACGTCCGAGTTTCCATGGCTTAGCGACGTTCTACCGTCGCTTCATTCGTGGCTTCAGTTCTATCACTGCCCCGATCACTGATTGCATAAAGAAGGGGGCATTCGTATGGACTAAGGCTGCAGCCACGTCCTTTCAAGATATTAAGGAGCGCATGACCCAGGCACCTGTCCTTGCTTTACCCGATTTTTCTAAGGTGTTTGAGGTCACGTGTGATGCTTCTGGTGTGGGTATTGGTGGCGTTTTGAGTCAGGAGTCCCACCCTATTGCATTCTTTAGCGAGAAGCTTAATGATGCCAAACTGCGATATTCCACATACGACAAAGAATTTTACGCAGTTGTCCAGGCATTGAGGTATTGGAGGCACTATTTGTTGCACCAGGAGTTTGTCCTCTTCTCTGACCATGAGGCCTTACGATTCCTCCATACCCAAAAGAAGCTGAATGCTCGTCATAGTCGTTGGGTGGAGTATCTCCAAGAGTACACCTTTATGCTCAAGCACAAAGCAGGGGCAGAGAACAAGGTCGCCGATGCACTGAGTCGTCGGGTGATGATGTTGACCACCATGAGTGTTGAGGTGGTAGGGCTAGAGAGGCTGAAGGACGCCTATGTTGACTGTCCGGACTTTGGTCCGATCTATGCCGTCCTTCAGGCCGGTCCCTCGCGCGATTATAGCGAGTTTGTACTACAGGAGGGTCACCTATTCCGGGGTGACAAGTTGTGCATCCCACGGACTTCTGTTCGTGACTTTCTTACATGGGAGATGCACGCGGGAGGTCTTGCTGGTCACTTTGGCCGGAACAAGACCATAGAGGCGGTTGAGCACCGATTCTACTGGCCTAGCCTAAAGAGGGATGTTGCTCGTATTGTAGCCCAGTGTCGCACTTGTGCTATGGCCAAACAAAGGAAGCAAAGTACCGGCCTCTATACTCCCCTTCCCGTCCCAGATAGTCCATGGCAGGACATTAGCATGGACTTTGTGTTAGGATTACCCCGCACCCTCCGAAAGCATGACTCGATCTTTGTGGTTGTCGACCGATTCTCTAAGATGGCATTATTCACCCCATGCTCCAAAACCTCGGATGCCTCTAGAGTTGCCCGTCTATTTTTTTCACATTGTGTCTCCAGGTTCGGACTCCCACGCACTATAGTGTCCGATAGGGATGTGCGCTTCACTAGCTATTTCTGGAAGACCCTATGGCACATGATGGGCACCCAATTGAAATTCTCCACTGCCTATCACCCCCAAACCGATGGTCAGACTGAGGTTGTCAATAGGAGTTTGGGGGATCTTCTTAGGTGTCTTGTCCGAGATCGAGTCAGGGATTGGGATTTGATATTACCCTTGGCTGAGTTCGCCTATAATGATTCAGTCAATAGGTCTACCGGTATGAGCCCCTTCGAGATTGTCACTGGCCGTAGACCTAGGAGACCCATAGACCTAGTCCCATCTCCCATCCAGTCCCGTGTGTCTGATTCAGCCGAGTCTTTTGCTAGCCATATTAGACAGTTGCATGAGCATATTCATCGTCATATTGAGTCCAGCAACGCACGATACAAAGAATTGGCTGACGCCCATAGGCACCACCGTGAGTTTCAGGAGGGCGATTCTGTCATGATCAGGGTCAGACCTGAACGGTTTCCCTCAGGAGCCGTGAAGAAGTTGCATGCTCGCGGTGCCGGTCCCTTTCGAGTAGTGAGACGAGTTGGATCAAACGCATATGTTGTGGACTTGCCAGAGGATTACGGGATCAGCTCGACTTTCAACGTCTCGGACCTCGTCGCTTATAGGGACCCAGCGGTGATACCCAGTGATCCCTTTGATCCGTCTCCACCCATTGTGAGTGACACCACCCAAGAGTGTCCACCTCCAGTCTTGTTACCTCAGCAGCGAGAGCAGATAGAATGTATACTAGACGAGCAGGTGACGACTACTCGAAGCGGAGTGTACCAGCGCTACTTGGTGCGTTGGAGGGGACGGCCCGCGTCCGATGACACCTGGATCACCCGGGCAGAACTACAGAGGATAGATCCAGATCTGCTGGATCGGTACCAGAGCGACCCGGACCCCTACTCGACGGGGTCGACCTTCTCCCACCCGGGGAGAATTGGTGAGGACACTAGAGCACGAGTACGGCCCGACTCAGCGAGCCGTCGGTACCGGACCCGCAGCACGACTCGGTCGACATCGACATCCTTGTGGCTGGGCGACAGTATGGAGTCCCTACCAGAGTGTTGATACTTTCCTATGTTTATTGTGAGTGTATTAGCATGTATTTGCTTATTGTGAGTGTATTAGTGTGTATTTTGTATTTTAGCTTCTAGTTGGGTCAAGATTGTAATATGGGCTACACTTCATGTAAGGGGTCCAATTTCTAAATTGGGCCTCAAGACCATTAGGAGCCCAAGTCCAAGGTGGGCTTCTAGAAGACTTGGACTATTAGACTAAGGAGACAAAGGTGGAGGATGCCACATCCTTGTCCCCCATGCTTGTCTCCCACCTACCCTTGACCAATGTTAGTGGATGTCCTTTAGAGTTAGTGATGTCCTTTGATGTTAGTGGATGTCCTTTGGTGTTAGTGGATGTCCTTGGATCTAGATCTAGGGTTTTCATATTTATAGTCTCTTGTTGTATTTTGTGTGGAACTAATGAAGAAATTGAAGTGAAATGCATTTTGGCACCCCCTCTCCCTCTTGTGTTCTTGAAGTTCTTCCCTCTCCCACCTCCAATCCCTCCAGATCTGAGTGTTAGATCCAATATCTCCCCCACAAATCCCTTCTTCTTCTCTTCTACTACCTTCTGTGATCATCCACCGCCGCCGCCGCCGCCATCGGAGCCGCCAGCAAGCCGCCACCCTCGCTTCTCCGACCTGCTGTCCTGAACTGCGACCTGCAGATCTGAAGCTTGAAGACGAGGGCATATCTCCTGATCCAACCGTTGGATCGATCGGATCTTTTGAGGGTTTGTTCCCCCACGTCTCCCCTAGTTCCAGTTAAAATTTCGTGCCGATCAGAGTCCGTTTGCCCCCTTCCCAGCCACTTGTTCCCCCCCTCTCAGTCTGCCCTGATTGCAGCCTGCGGGATAGATCTTGGAAGAGGATTTTTCCCACCCATCAAACGAAGTCCAAATCCAGCAAAAGACCTATGTGCGTTTTCCTATCCCTCCCATCTACCCATCATAAAAATCCCAGGTCCTAGATATTTCATTTGAACCCCGGTCAAGGCTGAAAAACAGGGAGATCCACTTCTGTCCCTGAGATCGGTCTGTCCAAACCAGAAAAGGGGTCATGCTGCAGAACTTGTCATTTCAGATCTGACCGTTGGATGAAGCTGCATTTCTAGTATGTCGAAGAGCTCTGAGTCCTCTATCCAACGGCGCTAATCTCACTTCGATCCGACTTCGGATCTGATCGTGGCGACCGTTTTCGTGGAGGCGCGCCGGTCTGGCCTGAAAGGGGGCTGCGAGACAGCCTTGGGGGTTAATTCCCAATAAACCCCAGCTCACCGTCGGCGACCACCGCTCCCGGGGACCGACCCGGGGCACTCCAGCGACGACCCCCCCCGGTCACCGCCGCTAGAGGACGCGCGGAAGCCACTGCCCCAGCAGCCGGGCCCACTTGGAGCCTTGTGGGCCCCGCGTTGAGCGCCACCACCGTGCTGCCCGCCACCGCCTGGAACCACAAATCGCGGCCCGCCAACCCCTGGAACGGCGCTCCCGGATCGCTGTTGTGGTCTTTTACCTCCCTGCGTGGAGTGGACCGAGTATTTACTGCTGTAAATTAATTATTACTTTGTACCGGGAGTGACGGTTCACGGCCGGGAAGTCTTCGCCACGCCGCGAGCGTGGAGGTACACCCGCCGCCCATTAGTCTAGTTTGCTTATTTAGTATGTATTCTACTGCCGCTGCATGTGCGTAGTTATTTTCCTAGCTAGTTAATTTATTAATCACCGCTGTGAGTTGTGAGAGCGAGAACCCGTCCCGTGACTCATTCCGAGCACGAGAGTGAGTTGACTACCCCAGTCTCAAAGCCGGTTTCTCAACCGTGCACGATCGTCGCGTTTCCCTCGATGGGGCCGACTGTGAGTAGCGCTTCTTGTTTGGGGCTAGTTCGCCTCTTCTGGAGCTCGTTCGGTGCCGCGTCTTAGTGTGTGTTGCTGGTCGCGTCGTCTGTCTAGCCGAGTCTCGTAGTCGTCCCGCATCAATAGGTGAACAATGTGGCCATTTATATTTTTCCTTCCCAAAATCCACGCCCACCACCCAGGAAGCTCCCTTCCAAGAGCTTTTATGGATTTGGGAGGGGGACATCTTTTATATCTATACTCTCTCATTTTCTAAAATCTACTCAACACATGAGCTGATGTAACATATGACATTTGAAAATAATGTTATTTTTATAGGAGATTTTAATCATTAGAATCCTTATAATATTGTTTTCAAATACGCCCTACGTCTTAATAAAATCATAAGGGAGAGAAAGATCCAAAATCGAGCAAAATATGAAGTTGATTAAATAGCACATGGATAGATTGGATTTGCCATCTTTTATATTTCTGATCTCTTTCATTATATGTACGGCCGGATGTCTTGAAGATATTTGTAATGATAATTTTTCTCAATAAAATTCACTTGGGATATTGACCTTGGTGGAGCGGATTTATGTCACTTATTTGAAGTTGGTGCGCGCTCTCCTTAGTGATCTCCCTAAGATTATTTGTTTGAAAAAAAACTTGTAAACAACAATGAGTAATTAATGAAACCCTTCATGATGCGCAAGGGAGTTAACCCTCCTATGGTCAAGTTAGAAACAAGTAGCATAGGTCTAACACAGGTTAGGGAGAGAGAAATGAACCAGATTGCAAGCGGCCACATCAGGTTATGTGGTCCTCTCTTATGAAAGATAGCCTTAATGGATGAAGAATGAAACTCCCATCATTGTACTAAAATCCCTGAGGGCGCCTTTGACATCCGAGCCCGGTTGAGGTCAGTTAGGTGTCTTGTGTGTGAGGAGAGAGCGGTGGGCTTCGTTCTCTCTCTCATCCGTTGGATTATCCTAACCCGATATCAAAGACGCCCTGAATATGTTGTTGGGGAGGACCCTCCTCTTTAGCTAGATCATGAGTTGCCTAGGCCTCTGAACTAAGCCAAAAAGACCAAATGGGCCTCGATGTAGCCAAGTGAGTGCAAGGGTTCCCTATGATCAACCTATGACTCCATCATTCAGTCTTCACTCCTTGGCTATCTGTGGGAACCTCTAGGGCCATTTTGACATCCGGGTAAAGGCGAGGAGAATAAGGGGGCAGATGAGAGAGAGAATGGTAGATCTCACTCTCTCCTCACACTCATCCGCATTAACTGAGTTCGATTAGTACAAGCGACCCTCGGGGGTCGCTTGCGCTAACCGTGCTCGGTTAGCAAAGAGACACCTAATCAATACACACACCCTCTCTCAAAAGCTATGATGAGGTCGAAATGAGGTTACAATCTCGCGTTGATTGTTGGAAGAAAAGTGTGCCCTTACAAAGCAGATTTTCACCCCTTAACTTAAGAGATATCTTTTAAATGATAAAATCTCACATCCACTGTCGTGATAACAACTATCGGGGGTTGCAAAAATCTTATTAGAGCAAAGGGCATTTTTACACTACATTTATACAGTAGGGTTATTTCACATTTATGTTTAAATAGTATTTTTTATATACTAATGAGTTAAGATTTAGGAGTATTTTCCTTTTCCCTTCGGTTGTTGACGTTTATGGAGATAATCTAATATTATCTTTTAATATCAAAACCAACATTATAACAAAAGCAAATAACTTGACCAAATTATTTCACCTAAAGATGTATAGCATTAACTCTCATATTGTTTTATTATAATACCCTAGAATTATTGAGAATTTAGAAAATATATTTAAAATAATTATGATAAACATTCAAGCATATGAATATTAAATTTTCTTTAAGAATGTCTATTTAGTTGAATAAAGGCCTTTAGATGATAAAAGATAGACGTTGGATCATCTAATTAAATCTAGAAAATAGACGATACAAAGCAGACAAAATAAAGATAGATGGAAGACTTAAGAGACGGAGATTTAGATTATTGAGGAGTTAGATGATAGATTGTCACAATTAGATAGACGAAAGGAGTTAGGTAATAGATTATCTAAGTTAGAAAGGTTAGACGAAAGAAGATATATAGATGATAGATCATCTGAATTAGAAAGGTTAGATTAAATAGATCATTTAAATTAGAAAGTTAGACGGAAGGAAAGTAGAAGATACAAATTAAACAAAGTAGAAATAGATGAATGACTTAGATGAGTCCAATTTGAACAATGATTTGATAGAATTAGGCAACGTAAATATAGACGATGCAGTTAAACAAATACTTAAAGATATATAATACAAAAAATAAACGATGAACAATGCAAATTTAGATAAAATAATAACTTAGATCAAGCACAAAAGTTGGATGATGAGTCAGATGATATTCAGAAGATTAGATAATATTTCATTCTAAGGAAAGATAGGCGTTATGGCTAAATAATACGAGAATGTGACAAGTGACAAATGTAGATGAAGATACTATAAAGTAATACACGACAAATTTATGGAATTCTTACTATGGCCGCATAAAAAAAGAGTTTAATGTAAAGATATTATTTAGCATGTGTTAATAGGTAGTTTATTTAGGAGTTTTATTAAGGTTAATGTGGAGGTTTTAGCATTAAAAATTAGAGTAAGGATCAAAATCTCATATAAATCTCATTTTCTCTTCTTTCCATTGTATCTTTCTTATCTTTCATCTCCGTAATTCTCTAAATAATATTTTAACCTCAGATTTAATATCCAGAGGATTTGTAAAGATCTTTCATCTTCATGAAAATCATTAAACATTTGGTAGGTATCTAGTATATTCTTAAATTATGTCATAAATTCCTTGTTTATAGTAAGTTTCATAGACATCTAGGATCTGCTTCATATGCTTCTATAATCCACTTTAAGGAATAAGGTTCAGAAGGTGGAATTTAGAAGTTGGGGCAGTAGCTCTTTTACAGAGGTAGGATTTCCTTAATATAAGTTATGCACATCATCTTTACACCTAATTTTGATGAATCCATGTTCTATGTTCCCTAATCTACAGAATGAACTTTTGTATGTTCTTGATTTTCTTCCAAGTTCTTAGGTTATGTATTAAGATAAGTCGTACACGTATATGAAAATTATGTAACCATGCACGTAAATGAGTTAGACGAGTTATGTATGTACACATGACTAAGACAAGACACATATGAATATGAATCAAATAAGTCATGGATATATATAAATAAGATAAGTTATGTGTACATTTGGTTTTCAAGTTTAATGAATAATACATATAAGTCACGATGATTATTTGATGTATTACATCTTGACTTCATGAAATATGATTTATATGGACAGGAGGGCCACTCTTATGTCATAACATACATGGAACCTAAAATTTAAATACACAACTCAAACCATATCTTTCCTTAGAATTATAAATTCTGATACTACGCTTAAGCGAGTAAGACTGTAGGACTAACGGTGTAGCACCCACGCCGACTCGAGAATCATAGGGAAGTCATAGTCAAGCAATCATTGCATCTCCTCCTCCTGAGAGTGTGATAGCAAAGGAGACATATAGACAGACCCCATAGCAAGTTCAAGATGAGATATAAGACCTCTGATTTGTGTACATGGCCAGAGCGTGCTCGGTGCATACCTTTATGAGTGAAAGCATATATGTGTAAGAGCTTGCTTCTTACAGGATGATGGTTCCTCAGTTTAAGTTTGAATTGTATGCAATATATGTCATAATTAAAATAAGTTCATATGTTAATGAGTGGATATAAACTTTATACTTCTGCACGCTATGACAAAAGTACAAGTTATACAAGTTATGTAAGTTATACACAAGTTATATGTAAATATATACATGTGAGCTAATTGACTGATCTGCATGTTGACTGCTCTTTTTACTTGTTATGTTATGCATTATATTTAATGCGTGCATGTTAAATAGGAGGAAATGATAAAAAAAATTATGAAATTCTTGTTGTCCAGAGTCTCATCTTGTTACAAGCTTATGTAACAAGTTCATGTAATAAAATCATATTACAAGTTCATTGTATTCATTCATGTTATGCCATGATTTTTTAGATATTGTGTATAGTTTAGTAAATTTATTTCTTGGCCTCAACTGTCTTGGGCGGTAGTATGAGATGCCCCGTCGCTATTCCACATAAACTTTAACTATTTATTTGTAAGCCTGTGATATCATTCTAACTTTATGTTTTCACATGTTAGTTGTATTTATATGTAAGTGTATCACATGAGAAAAGGTATATTTTATTTTGCAACGGGGTATTTTCATAAACTGTGATACATGTATATTGTATTGGTAAGGTGAAGTGTCATGTTTGAATTAAGAATCTTACTGCTCAGATGGGTTATTTCATTTTTTTTAGATAGATTGTATATTGGGTTGAATGCGATTAAAACTTTTGTTTAAATAGCATTATATATATATATGTGTGTGTGTGTGTGTGTGTGTGTGTGTGTGTGTGTGTACAAATTATGAAATAAAAAATATTTTGATTGACCTTTTTATTCGTGTATGCATAAGAATTGGAATTTTAAGGGCTAATAATCTCAGTCATATGGAAGTACGTGGGGGCATCCCTTCTCTCCTCTATCTATGCACTTCCTCTGGACATAGAAGAGTGTCACATTTATAATCAAAGAAATGCACGTATAAATATATATATATATATATATTATTTGATAAACTTCGTTTAATTGTAGATCTTTGATTTTAAAGAGGGCATTGTTAGTTTTACATAGCATTCATCAGATAACTGGAGACTACTAAAGATTACAAAAATAGTATCAGCACTAAAATATCATTACTTATTTATATTAAATTGTTGATAAACTCAGTCGACATTTTTAATTATTTACATTATTACCATACATAAAGGTCGAAATACACATCTATTATCTTTGGATTATAGATTTTGAGCAAGTTTAATTTCTGACCCACTTCTATCTGATAATTTAACTTCTTATGTTTTTTAAAAAATTTAAATTTAAATAAGAATACATCCATAGAACCTAACCGCCCTAGAGATAGTTGAACATAGGGCTACATCTGTAACTTCATCTCTCTTGGATGTCAATACCACATCCTTATCTTGTGGTGGTAGATGGGCCGCGGCGGAAGAGTCCGGAGATCCGACGTCCAATTCTTTGGGAGATTCACGTGACAACAGGGGTTGACGAGTCGTCCGATCACAACCGCCCATTAAAGCTACATCTGATGGACGGACTGATCGAGACCGTTTGGTGGACACCGGAACACGTCTTTTCAAGCAACGTGGCGGCTTGTTATAGCATAAGTACATTGCGCCGCGGTGTAGAAAATCTTATTCTAGTCGGGCCGTGGTAGCTACGATACCGGTCGACAGAGGGGCCACCGCGCCTCCCCCTGGACTGGGACCGTTTGGCAGGAGGAAGGGGGAGCAGACAGCGGCGATGGGGCGCGATGTGGAGATTTTGATCGCGGTTGGACTCGTGTGGGGGGTGACGAACGCCGCCATGCGCCGCGGGGCGCAGCTCTGGGACCAGAAGCTCCGGGGGATCCGGGGAAATGGCGGCCACCCGCCTCCCCGGTTCCATCAGCGGCTCCTTGGGTGCGTGAGGAAGTGGGTGGAGCTCCTCTTGGTATGGCAGTACTCGGTTCCGTTTCTGGTCAACCTGTCCGCCTCCACCGCCTTCTTCTACATATTGGGCAGTGCCCCGATCTCCATTGCTGTTCCGGTGACCAACGCGGTCACCTTCGCGGCGACCGCCGTCTCCGCCATGTTGCTTGGTGAGGAGACGCGGGTCGGGCATGCCTTGTCGGGGACGGCCCTTATTGTTTTGGGGGTCTGGGTTTGTATCTTGTGATGATGTAGGGTTGTTTTCTTGTTAGGACTTTTGGTGCAGAATATATGAGTAATTGGATGCTGCTGGTAAAGCACCCCAATTCTTCAGCTCCTTAGGCTACTTTTCATCACTATTTCTTGGTTTGATCTCTTGCAGCGTCCCATGAAATGGCTGGCTGCTGGTTCATGATCTTGCACTTGCACACCTTATTCTTGATGTTCTTATCCATTTGTCGTAATTCTCTGCCTATCTTAACAATTTCCTTGATTTGGTGTTGGTTGTAGATAATAAATATAGAATGATAACAACGAAAATATGACAATTCCATGTCCTACAGCAGTGTTTTTTTAGAAGGTGTGCTACAGCAGTGTTGTGTATAATAGTGATTGAAATCTTGATTTGCTTTTCCTTGATTAAAAAGAACCGCATGAGAATTTGTTCACTGAAGAAGCTTAAGTGCCACACCATACAACTTGGTAGTGGTATTGTAGTTGTCTGGTTCTTCCTACATTAATCAGCACTTGCTGTTATGTTATAATTTGTTGTCCAAGCATTTCAGTCTCTTTCTCATTTAGTTGAGTACCTTCTTTTCTTTTCCAATATTTATACGTGAACTGGTCTTTGTTCCAAGGAATTATACCACATCTATGCGAGGTATTTATGGTGGTCCTAAAATACCATAAAACAAAATGCAACACAAAGATAGAAGGTAGGGAAATGTAACAACCCACATGTTTATATGCATATTTCATGTATGCTATTATTACATAATTAGATTGATATGGTAGCTACATTTAAATCATTTACCTGATGGCATGAAACAATCCAAAAATTAGGGATTAAGATTTTCTAGAAGATTATTTTTTATTCTAAAATTGTCTACTGCAGCTAGATTTTGTTAGGCGGTGCATTGCGGACCACAAATAGGGAGGCTATGCAGGTCAATGGAGGGTTTGAAAATTGAGGCATTTGGACGATGATTGCCTCCCACGAAACATAAGGCAACCAACAAGTAGGGGGTTCAAAAAGAAAGGACAAAAGAATGGACGAATAAGAGCAGAGGAGAAAGAGAAATGAAAGAGAGTTTGCCCAAATTCTTTTTTGTTTTAACTTAGTATCAGCTCCAGCATGGCAACGAAGTCTATGGCACTACAGATGGTAGACAAAAACCAAAATAGTTTATTTACTGCAACAGAGATGAGAATATTGGTGAGATATGTCCGCGGCCAGGAGGAACAAGATTAGAAAAAAGTCAATAAAAGCGGATTAAATGATATATCGTGCAACTATAATTGAATTTACTGGTTCACGTTCGTGTGGCTGTCAGGACTGTAAATGCTCTAATGGTTTATTTTTGTTATCCAATTCCATTTGGATTTACGCAAGAGTTTGTGATGCATTGATCTGTTCCCGGTCTGTTGAATAACGTCCATTGAGGTAACTGAAATTACCATACATTGACAAGATTTTGAAATCCCACCAGCCCTACTTTGTGTGTCCAAACAGAGTGAAAGCATGAGATTGTAATGCATTATGGAAGGCCACGGCAGGCATGGGGATGGATGTAAATAAAGTGACTACCAATGCTCTGGATCTTTTCTTTCAACAATATGGCTGCTTATTTCTCTATCTTGAATGGGTCATAGTGATGGCAGTGGCAGCATCAAAGAAGGTGAGGATGGAGAAGATCATCTCTGTAAGCTATGGGGTGCTGACAGTCAGAGAGAACAAGAAGGAGAAGAGGAAGGTGCTGGTGTCTCATTACAATTTGTGAAGGAGTGAGAAATTGAAAACTGATTGCTTGAAAGAGGTGGCCAGTGCACATGATAGCTATACAACCTAGGTGTTTTAGGGTTTTCCAAATCTACATGTACCATACCTTAGTCAAAAAATAAGATAGATCATCCAACAACACAAGTGATCATCGGTTGGATAATTTTGGGAGTAGAGAAGATGCCTTCGAGTGATCATTTTGTTTAATAAATGGATATCTAACCTTTTGGTTTGGCAATCCTGAAAAGGAGCAGTAACTGTGGGAGTGGCATAAAATCTATGCTATGACCAGATGGTAGAGCAATGTAGATACACACTGTGACAAAGATGAAAAAGTTCATATGATTTGCAACTGATTGCAAAGAAGATCCTTGCAAATTATGTCATTCTATGAAATACTGTGAGAGATATTGATATTGCTGATCATAATATGATTCCCTCTTTGCGGTTTGTGAATCCATGTCAAATCTTTTTAGTTGAATCTATTGGTACAAACTTTTGTCCACTTTCTTTTATGAAAATTACGATCCCCTTAGTGTGCTTAAACTATTTTGATAATTTCCTAAACTCCTTGATAGTTGTAGTGATGACAGGTGCAGTAGTAGTGAAAGATATATGTTAATGAAGATGGTAGAGCAATCTAGTATGCACACATTGATAAGTACATTGTTGCTGACAAGGTGTCTCAGAAACTAGGATAAGAAATAAATGCTTGTTGCAAGCAGGGTTTGGCGTATCAATGCGGTACGTGCAGTATAAGGTTAACTGGATCGTATCGGTGCAGATCCGGCATGCTTGGCACATGGTACGCGCTTGGCACGCTCCGTACCGCACGTCCCGGTGCGTGCCGCCATGTACCGCACGATCCGGAATGGTACGCCGGTTGGCACGTACGATCCGAGCTGGTACATGCCACAACGGCTTTAAATCGACGAGAGATGCCTATGCCTCGGGGCATCTAGAGGAGGGGCGAGGAGGCCAGCGAGGCAGCGGGGTGGCAGGTCTGTGGCAGTGCCAGGCTGCAGGGAGGCAAGGTTCCGACGGTCTCTGGCGAGCCCGAGGTGGTGGCTCGGGGAATCTGCAGGAGGGGCAAGGAGGCTAGCAAGGCGGCAGATCTGCAGCAGTGGCAGGCGACGAGGCAGCAAGGTTCCGGTGATCTCCAGCGAGCCAGGCGGCAATCTCCGGCGATAGCAGATCAACCTTTCCTCTGCGCAGATCCACTGTTGGCCGCCTGGATCCTGTCAGATGTTCACAAAGGGACACCCAATTTGGCCCCGTCACCGTCGGATCTGGCCGGCGGAGGGTGGATCAAATGCATATCTACGTAGGGACCCGGCCAATCCATCCTCCTCGGCATCAGATGCCACTAGCGGACGATGGATTGGCTGTTGGAATTATTAAATATGTCTGA
The DNA here is from genome assembly GCA_022559845.1 of Amorphophallus konjac. Classification (NCBI taxonomy): domain Eukaryota; kingdom Viridiplantae; phylum Streptophyta; class Magnoliopsida; order Alismatales; family Araceae; genus Amorphophallus; species Amorphophallus konjac. The sequence goes on along the minus strand of JAHNEJ010001557.1, from coordinate 202,865 downwards.
CAGTACAAATTCGCGGCCGATCCATCCTCCTCGTTAATGTACGTCTGATCTAACTTAGTTGTTGAGGAGAGTAAATCCGGTTTGACCCATGAGTAGCCCAATGGCGGCGGGCCCAAATCGGAACCGTCTCCTTAAGCGCGCCCAAGAGGCGCTCGAAGTAAACGGCCCGCTAAGGCGTGGCCCAACCCAACCTCGCCATCGGATTCTACAGCACGGGAAAGCACATTAGTCGTCGGAGGACCCTCCGGCGACCGACTGTTACCCCCTACCACGTCAGCCCAGATCCCATAACGGGCGAGCACGCCCCATGAGCGTCGTAAGACTCGGCCAGGGACCAGCCGACCCCGGGGTATTCGCCCTCCAACGGGAAAATCCCACCGCTATAGCGGAAGGGAGTTACTCCACTTTCTACGCCTTCCCTATCAAGGGATAAGGCTCCTCACTCCAGGACAACCCCTATAAGAAGGGGAGCGACTGAGAAGAGAGACACAGTGGATGATTCTGCCAAAACCTACTACACCAGAGAATAGAGATACTTGCCCTGCAGTGCTACCAGAGGGAAGCATCGACGATCTACGCTGAAGGGAAGATTCTCCTCCGGTGACCTTACCACTCAGCGAGCACCCGCCGAGTGAACACTGGGAGCGGCGAGCACTCGTTCTGAGGATCTACACGGCCCTTCAGCTCTCAACTACGATTTCCTTCTCTTTCTCTCTCCCTCACTCTTCTCTATTCCTCATTAATCCGTTGCTGACTTAAGCATCGGAGGGTTGTCCTCTGGGGTAACATCCGAGACTCCTTCTGACGCCTTTCTGGTTTCTGGTGTTTGAAGGCTTTGCGGGTGCAGGACGATTTCCCCAACAAATAAATAGATAAGGTGGTACGTGGCCTAGTAATCATTTTTCTGCCTCTACACTTCTTGGCGCCATCTGTGGGAACCCAAGCAAAAGGCTATGACACCCCGTGGAAGCCTCCGCAACGCTAGCAACCGGGGGCGCGGTTCCCATTAGGGACCCAACTCTCGCCAGGGGTCGCAGGAAGCTTCTTCCACTCACCCCCGACGCGAGGTCACCCCAGGTGATCTAGACGAAATTCGCCAGCAGATCCGAGCCCTAACAGAGTTTTACCAGGAGCTGCGGAACCAGCGGGAAGACGGTAGAGGCCAAACTGGGGAGAACCCTCGCCGAGCGCGAGAGGCCTTCCATGCTTCGGTCGCGAGGACCCGACGGTCGCCCAGTCAGCCCCCGCCAAGGGTATACAGCCCACTACACTCTAACCCGGAGATGGACCGTCGGCTCCAGCGCTTCGACAAGATAGAAGACAAGGTCCGCTATCTGGACGACGTCCTCCTGACCTCCAAGAATCGTGGCTTGATCGACGACGATCTGGATTTCCATGCTCCCTTCTCTAGGGAGATCATGGAAGCCCCCATCCTGCCAAAGCTTCAGCTGCCGTCGTTCACCTCCTACGACGGTACCACCGACCCGGCCGACCACATGCACAACTTCGAGTCCCACCTGGTGTTCCACCGGGCCTCAGACACTGTGAAGTGCCTGGCATTCGTCACGACCCTCCGGGAGAATGCCCGGGCCTAGTTCGAGTCCCTACCGGTCGGGACTATCTCCTCCTTTCAACAGCTCAAGAAGTTGTTCAAGGAGAACTTCGTCGGCTGTCGAAAGGTGGCCAAGTCAGCAGTCACCCTGCTCGCTCTAAGGCAGGGAAAAGAAGAAACGTTGTGGGACTTCGTCTGTGACGACCCGAGAATCCGATTACCGGGAAGGCCCGATAACCCGAGACTCGCACCGTCGCCCACGAGCCGGGAGGGCTCGGAAGGGCTAAAAGGAGTGTGGAGGCACAAAGAAATAGGAAATAAAGCAGGACAATCAAGAACAACAAGCTGAAAGAAAGAACAACAACAGCTACAACAGAGTCCAGTCCAACAGAAAGTACAGTCTAAAGCAGTAAAGCGTACCACATGCCAAGTGAACACTCGGCCCGGCAAGCTGGCAACTGAGAACCTCCGCTCCGCACCCTCGAACCACGAGGAAGAACCGCAACACCTGAAAAGCAGGGAATGAGTCTCCAAAACAGAGACTCAGCAGGGATCCCGCGGAACCCCAACCGGAAACAACGGCGGTAGCGGAAAGGAGAGCTACAACTACAGCAGGAACAGCAAACCGGTGGCCGGTCAAAACTCGGCACTACAGCTACTCCTACTGTACCGGAAGGCACCTCGATCACACCGTCGAAGCCACCAAACCACGCTAGTACCGCCTACCGAAGTAACAACACACGGCAACCATGCCGCAGAGGCCTGTCCCCCGGACACAGCCAACCTGGACACGCTGTCCAAGGTGCAACCCCGACCATCCGATCGCGGGTACCGCACCACAAGACGGAACCTCGGTAAAGCCACTAGCACTAGACTCACGACGCGAAGACCAACACACGCGCCACGGCAAAACAGCCGAAGGACTTAACGGTCGACACGACCGAAAACCCGAAGGTCAAGGCCACGAAAACTGATAGTCTGTCACTCCGTACTCGACAGGAGTACCACCCACTAGAAGCACAGCCGGTAGCGTCCCCTGACGTCTTACACCGCACCGCAGGTGACCCGCCTGACGTGGTAGGTCCTACCCGAGGCGCGAACACCGTACAAGTAAACACAAACAAGTGACTAGCTGGGGTCACGCCCGTCGACGTGCGTCCACAGTCCCCAACCACGTGTGCACACACAGACCACGCGTCCTAGGTCTGGCCCTCTGACTGGTTTTCCCCCGCAGCCGGACTCTGGCTACGACGAGGGGCCCGACGGAAACAAGTCTAACCGTCCTCAGGGTAAGCCCGTACACCACTCCCTGGTGCAACTAGCACACGCGTACTAGTAGGCTACGACTAGTGGAGGGTCACTGAAGGAGTAGACTCTCAACGGAACACAACGTCCGAATCCGACGACGTACGGGGACCAACCCACGTACTGGCCCCGTCACACGGTGACCACAGTCGGAGAAGAAACATGACATATAGTCCACGGTCACGCACACAGCCTGCGCGAGAGTCGAGAAAACCCAAGTGACGCTAAGTCACTAGACTCTGGACAGTCCTCTAGACGCACTAAACCCAACGGTCCTTGAGTCGCAGGACTCGGGGTCAAGACCGTTGTACGCAACAGCACAAGGCCGTCAATCTATTCCAATCTCTAGGTCTGAACCCACGGTAGCACGAGTACCGAGACAACACACGAGTCGCCAAGACCACTCCCTCGGAGAGGGAACGCAAAGGACTAAGGCCACTCACACGGGCCACACGGAAAACGCAGAAGCACGATTCCCAAGGCAGCACACAAGCCGCCCCGACGATTTCCCATCTTGAAGCAAGCGGGAAACCTCCAGCCCCAGGCCGGATAACTGGACTCGCAGTCCAAGGCCAACACATGGCCCACATGGGAATCGCCTTCCAAAGAAACCCACGACATGCGGGGGAGACCCCACCGCTCACACACCGATACACGGTGACTCGATCGAGCGTAACACGAAGGCCCAGCACGCGAGAAGTCACCGGGACTCTCAACCCTACGGGCACGCTAAACGAGATAACACGGTCCTCCAGACACCCTCAAAACACGGACACAGAAACCCACGGGTGTCAGGGACACTCACAAGACCGCAGGTCGACCACTGGGTCCCAACCGGGTCGACCGGGGATCCACACCTTGCGGAGCAAGACGGAGAACACAAAGACTCGCCTCGGAACAACACAAAGCCTGACGGTCTAGCCCTAGACCGTCACAGGGCTGTAACGGTCTAGGCGAGACCGTCACATCCACCTGGCGGCCTAACACAAGCCGTCACACGGCCCCAAAGAAACACAGGATGTAACGCGCCTGGCCCAGCGCGTTACACGAATGTAACGCGCTTGCCCTGGTGCGTTACACGCCTCACGCTCTCAGCGTGAAAGCAGGATGTAACGCGCTTGCCCCAACGCGTTACACGGATGTAACGCGTCTGGCCCGGCGCGTCACACACGCTGCCCTCCCCAACGGATAAAACGGCTCCGACGGCCCACCCTGGGCGCGTTACAAGCATGTAACGGTCCAGAGGGCACCGTCACACCCCCAGCCCTCAGCTGGGCAACAGGGAAGGTGACGCACCCACCCTTGGGCGTCACAAGGCTGTGACGCGCCAGCCCTGGTGCGTCACACGCCTGACCCGAAAACTAACGGAAGAGACTCTAACGGTCTAGCCCTGGTGCGTCACAGCACCTGGCGGTCTATCGTGGGACCGTCACACCCACAGACCACCAAAGGCCAACAGAAGGGGAATGTAACGGCCCTGCCTAGGCGCGTTACACCAAGTGACGGCCACTGGAAGGATCGTCACTTCCTTCCGAGAACGCTACGGCGGGAAACGACCCAAAACTCGTCCCACGCCCCCATACCTCCACAAGAGAGGGGGAAAACAAGGGGGAAGCTCCCCAGAAGCCACTAGCATGCATCTACGGCCTCGGATCGGCCAAAAACGCAATGAAACGGGATATCGGCCCACAAGCCCTAAAACATGGGTTTTGCCCAAAAACCCCGATTCCACCCGCTCGGCTCACCACGGCCTACGAAACTCGCGGGAAAGGAAGTGCACGAGCTGGGGAACCATCACCCTACCTCCACCGAAGATTTCGCGCCCCGAGCTCACCGATCTGCAAAGAAACGCCGTGAAACCCTCGCCGGCTCGCGACCGCGCCACGAGCTCCCACGCGCCTCCACCGCCTCGATCCTCGCCCATCCTCGCCCGCGTCCTCACCCGCGCCGCCTCCGCCTCGCCCCCGCCTCGCTCCGTCGGCCGCCGGAGAAGAGAGGGGAGAAAGAGGGTGTGAGAGAAGAGAGAGAGTGAGAAAGAGAGAATGAGAGGGGGAGAGAGAAAATGGTTAGTATATATAGGAAAAACCCGAAAATTCGATAAATTCAGAAAATTACGGAAAATTACCTCCGCGATCCTCGGAAGGAACACGACGCAGTGGTACTGTCCCGGAGTCGTAGAACGCCACGGTTTGCCCTGCAAAGAGTTCCGAAGGCACATCAGGGAAAAACACGTGTAAAGCACAAAATACACTCCGAGACCCGCTAAAATGATCCGAAAAAAATCTGGGGCATTACATCGTCTCCCGCTTCCGCACGGAGGCGCTCCGCATCCCGCACCTTGACATCGGCATTGCGACCACTATGCTCACCCAAGGGACGCGGGACCACATCCTCCGATGGGCGCTCGAAGTGGAGGCACCCACGACCCTTCCTGAGCTCCTCGCCCTCGCACAGAAGCACGCGCGTTGCGAGGAGAACACCGCGGCCCTACTCCATGCTACCAGGACCGATCGGTCCGACCAGAAGAGATCCGCCGACTCACTACGAGAGGAGCGGAACAAGAGAGAGTGACGCGACAGAGATCGCCGCGATCGCCCCGAAAGAGAAAGTGGGAACTGCCGCAACTACACACCCCTGACGGCTCCACCCGACCAGATCCTGATGGAGATCCGCGAGGAGCCATTCTTCAAGTGGCCTCCCCGGATGAAGTCAGACCCGAGTTCGAGGAGCAAGAAGAAGTATTGTCACTACCACCGCGACCACGGCCACGACACCACCGATTGCATCAACCTGAGGGATGCCATCGAGGAGTTGGTCCGCAAAGGACTCCTCGATAAGTTCCTCGCCAAAGCCGCGGAGAGGCGACAGAAGACGCCCCCGCCAATCGGCAACTGACCCAACGGAAAGGAGATCATGATGATCTCTGGGGGGCCGGCCGCGGGGGGAGATAGCGCGAGCAGGCGACGGTGATACGCCTCGGCCGTCCACGCCGTGGAGCAGAGCGAAGACACTCGATCGGGAGCTACCACCCCAGGCCATCTGAGAGAGCATATCGTCTTCTCAGAAGATGACCTAGAAGGTGTAACCACTCCCCATTCCGATGCACTCGTGGTCTCGGCCACCATAAACCAATGTACCGTGCATCGTATATTAGTAGATAATGGAAGCGGACCGGATGTTATCGCGTACGACTGTCTCGTGCTTATGGGTGTTGACGTATCTCGGCTCGCGCCTCTACATATACCACTGTACGGGTTCTCCGGCACCACTGTCCGTCCGGAAGGACGCATTTCACTCCCGATCACGCTCGGGACCTCACCAAAAGAGGTAACCTTCCTCGCCGATTTCACAGTTGTTCGCGCAATGATCGGGTATAACGCTATCATCGGGCAAGGGATTCTCGATACGCTTTGTGGCATCCCCTCCTACCATCAGAAACTCAAATTCCCCACCCCTCGAGGGGTAGGGGAGGTCCGGGGAGATCAGAGGGAGTCCAGGAGGTGCTATCTCATCTCGACTCGCGACCGGCATCCCGAAGAAGTACCCCTTGAGAAGAAAGCAAGAACCGAAGAACCAGGTCCGAGCACAAGCGTGCCGCCCGAGGACTTGTACCTCATCCAAGTGGGAGATGACCCATGTCACCCCCCGTACTCTATACCGTCGAGGTATTGTCCGTTTTGGCCTACCAGTCTCACGATTTTATCCCTTTCAATGGTGATCAGCTCTAGAATGAGGGACTTCTCGGGAGGTCACCCATCCCAGTACTACTCCCCATTAAGTACGCTTAACTTCGGAGTTCTTTTTAAGAACTGAGTCGATACTTGAAAAGGCGCCTCGGTGATATAGAGTACAATTTAGCTATATTTGAGGGTGTTACAATCTACCCCTCTTATATAGGCGACGTCCTCGTCGCTGGGCACATATAGCACGCAATCAAACCCCCAGGCAGGTAGGACTCTAGAGGTGGCCCCTACAGGCTCAAGAGGTGGCTCCCACTATGTAGCACTTTGTCCCATTGCGAGTTCAAGAGGTGGCTCCCATAGTGTAGCACTTTGCCCTACATGGCACTTAGTTCCCACACTTCCGGCTGGGGTATAGCTCTGATACCATTCTGTCACGTCCCGTACTCTATACCGTCGAGGTATTGTCCGCTTTGGCCTACCAGTCTCACAGTTTTATCTCTTTCAACAGTGATCGGCTCCAGAATGAGGGACTTCCCAGGAGGTCACCCATCCCAGTACTACTCCCCATTAAGCACGCTTAACTTCGGAGTTCTTTTTAAGAACTGAGTCGATACTTCAAAAAGCGCATCGGTGATATAGAGTACAACTTAACTATATTTGAGGGTGTTACAACCCAAGCAGGACACTGAGGATCGGCGCTACGCTGTCCGAGCAAGACAAGCAGGCCTACGCGAGCTTCCTCGCATCCCATCAGGATGTGTTCGCATGGTCTGAAGACGAGCTTCCCGGGATTCCTCCGGGAGTCATTACACATCAACTGAGATTGGACCCCGCTTGCCGTCCGATCCAGCTGCCCTGAAGGCGTTGCAACCCCGAGCAGCAAGCCGTCATCAGGGAACAGGTAAGCGAGAAGTTGCGCTCGGGGCTACTCAGACCCACGAGGTACTCGGACTGGGTGGCCAATGTGCTCTTGGTCCCCAAGAGCAACGGAAAGTGGCTGATGTGTGTGGACTACACCGACCTCAACAGTGCTACACCTAAGGACAGCTTCCCCATGCCACGAATCGACCAGTTGGTCGACACCACGGCCGGGCACGAAATGCTGAGTTTCTTGGATGCCTACTCCGGGTATCATCAGATCAGTATGCACGAGCCCGACCAGGATAAGACGGCCTTCGTCACCAACCATGGCCTCTATTGCTACACCCGCATGCCATTTGGATTGAAGAACGCGGGAGCAACGTACCAGCGCCTCGTCAACCACATGTTCGACTCACAGATCGGCCGCAACATGGAGGTCTACATCGACGACATGCTCGTGAAGAGCCTCCACGCCACCGAACACTTGGGAGATTTGGCGGAGACCTTCGCTACGCTCAGAAGGTACAACATGAAGCTCAACCCGGCCAAATGTGCATTCAGAGTACGGTCAGGAAAGTTCCTCGGTTTCCTCGTCACCCACCGAAGGATCGAAGCGAATGTCGACCAGATCCGAGCAGTGCTAGAGATGAAGCGGCCAGGGCGAGTAAGGGATGTATAGTGCCTCACTGGGCGCGTCGCCGCCCTTGCTCGGTTCTTATCTAGAGCCACCGAGCGGTGTCTCCCCTTCTTCCGACTAATCAAGCAAGCCAATCAAGCGCCAGAGAAGAAAGGCCTGATAGACTGGGACCAAGAGTGAGAGCAGGCGTTTGAAGAACTAAAGCACTACCTGGCGACCCCTCCCGTCCTCGCCAAATCGCAACAGGGAGAACAGCTGCTCCTATACCTGTCAGTTACGCCAAACACAATGAGCGCCGTACTCACGCGGGAAGAGGCCGGTGTCATGAAGCCCGTCTACTACGTCAGCCGAGCATTGCAAGGACCAGGATTCTGGTACTCGTGAATTGAGAAGTTCGCCCTAGTCCTCATTACGGCTGCTCGCAAGCTGCGTCCATACTTCTTGGCTCACCCAATTGCCATTCTTACTGACCAGCCGCTCCGACAAATCCTCCAGAACCTGAGCGTCTCAGGAAGTGTAGTGCCCCAGAAATTATATAAGTTATTTCTAGATTATTTTATAATTTATTATAATTTATAAGGGCTAAATAAATTTATAAAAGGATTATTGAGTTCATTAGTCATTATAAGGCCCAATTGTGTTAATCAATTAACCTAATCCACTTAAACAAATCAAAATGGTTTAAAGACCAGGCCCATTTAATTTGGCCCATATTCTAGAAGGTTATTTACGGATTTTAAAGGATAAACATCACTTAATAGGATAACTAGATGAAAAATAAATAAAAGAGTTTTATTAAAATTAAAATTCTGAATGCGTCGAATGTAACGGTCCATCGGGCGACCGCCACAACCTTGTGACGCGTATACCCTAGACCGTCACAGCCTGCAAGTTCCGTAAGTAAGAGAATGTATAAAAAGATTAGAACTTGATGATCCTATCCATAAGAGACCTAATTAGAATGACATGTAAAATCACTAGGGACTCTTAGAAACCATGTTTTAGCAGAATAAGGATAGATACAAATTATATAAATAATTATATATGATAATTAGCAAAAGAGTTTGATTAATGTTGAACTCTGGGAACATTGAATGTAACGGTCTATCGTGAGATCGTCACATGCTTGTAACGCAGGGGTCTACAACCGTTACACCCTGATAGTTCTGTGAAGGAAAGAACGAGTAGAAAGATCAGAACCTTGAGATCTTATCCACTAGGGATCGACTTGGGAGAGTTAATAACACTACTAAGGACTCTTAGGGATTAGATTCTGGCAGATTAAGGACTCTAGAATCGATATAATCCTCAAAACCTAGCTAGAACTCTATAAATATGACCTAGTTCTGAACTGCGCGACCCTTACTTTTACTCGCGTGGAATCAAGGTAAGGAGTCATAATCTCAGGTAAGTTCTTTAGAGGAATTTGTTTACAATACTTTAGACTAACTCCTCTCTAAATTTCACGTCTTTAGGTCAAGAGGTCGTGGAGTTAGAGCCCAAGGAAGTTGCTGAAAAGTCACAGGAAGAGGAGAGCTAGGGCACGTTTTTCAAACCCTAAATTGGAAGTTCAAAGCCAAGTTAAGAGGTAGGTTATCTCATGAACGGTAAAAACCTCTTGATAGGACTAAAAGCCCTCTGGTTGGATTGGATTTTATGCATTATAGATCATCTATTTCATGTTTTACTAGCTCCATGCATTTCACGCATCTCTTAGCCTTAAATAGAAATAAAAGATGTTATCTTGTCTATTCACTGAAACCCATGCATGTAGATAGCCTATACTTTGTTATCATGCCTAGGATAGACATGGTATTTGATTTACAGACATGATATGTGTTGATATCTTAGGTTTCATATCAGTTTCTGTCAGCAGACGCTCTGCGCATCTTAGTAGGACCGTCACACTCAAGTAACGGGCTTACGATGAACCGTCACAGTCTCTGTTGTCTATTGCTTACTCCGTTGTCTCTAATACACCAGGACAGGAGCGTTACATTACTGTAACTGCCCCTCGATAGACCGTCACAATCATTGTAACGCTCTCCTGTTAGACCGTTAGACTCTGTGTTCTGTCAGCTCATGACAAAATAGTTACTAATTAAGTTTACTTATAATTAACCCTAGATAGTTAAGTTTTAACCTATTATGTGACTCTTAAGTTATCTAATTGTTCATGATAGGTATTGCATGTTATTTTAAGTTATGCTAGTTTCATGTACCAAAAGTTCTATAGTTTTATATTATAAATCATGATTTCTAAATGGTGTATTGACGGAGTTTATCTTGGCTTCACAACGATTATACATTCTCTCTTTATCAATAGAGTCGTTTCTATAAGTACATGGCACATATTCCGGTATGTTGTCCATTAGTTCACTTTGCACTATAGGAACATTATTCTTGGACTTGAGGACCTCTCTATTGGATATTCCTTCCAATGGAATAAGAAATCTTGTTTCAAGGCCTCCATAATTTTTCGCGAGCCTGGGATTTCCACTAGGACGCCGAGTTGGTTGTACCATTAAAGCCCATTGATTAGACTACACTATCGATGTTTTCTGATTATCAGTAATGTAATGGCTCTGTGTTGGACCGTCAGGCACATGTAACGGCCCAATATAAGACCGTCACATTCATCTGAGTTTGAACTCTTGCTTCGGGATTCAGACTAATGTAACGGCCTAATCCTGGACCGTCACATAATGTAACGGCCCAATGCATGACCGTCACCTTTCTCTGAGTCTATTTTTATTGTTCTGGACTCGGATCATTGTAACGGCCCACTACTGGAGCGTTATTTGATGTAACGGCCCAGTAAACGACCGTCACATTGCTTAAGTATTTAACCCAAGGTTTGACCCAAGGGTTGATATTCCAAAGGTTCTAGATGGACTAATAATAGTCTAGAACTTATAATATTGATCAAGAAACTTAATATAATGATTGGAAAGAGAAAAGAATGTCTCGTTATGCTGTCGATTTATTTCCGTGAGCATGACATTGTTTAAGTCTTTTTCTTGATCTCTCATACTCTAAATTGAAGCATTCATTCATTGATTGTTGTTATCATGAGTTATTGAACTTATTACATTCTTGGCCATACTTTATTGTTACACTCATGGAAGTAGCTTGATTTATACGTGAAGATGCAGTTCGGGCGCTGATTGTGTCCAAGGGCTCTATGTTAGTCCCCACGGCTGATTGTCGAAAATATACTATTTTATAAACCATGGGGTATGATGCTACTGGCGTCGCATTGCGCTGGGAGTACTTTCTTTATAAATAAGTGAAATCCATGAGCACTCGGGAAAATCTAGTGAATTGCTACATGATTGACATTCTCGTGCGTAACATTTATGGTTATGAAAGTGAAAGTGAAAGTGCATTCTCGTTACATTCTTATTCATGAAAGGCCAAATATCATGTTCTTGTTACATTTTTGCTAGTTCATTCTTGTTCACTCTATCTTACATGATTATTGTGTTACTTTGGTTTAATCGCATGATATTCGCATTCGCATGATTTTGCCTTACTTCTTTAGAGCTAAATTGTTAATTACTTTAATAGTGCCTTCATGTTGATGCGAAGATACCTACTGGGCAAGTGTGCTCATTACCTATTTCCAATATTTTTTTAGAAAATGAAAGTGAGTCTGATTCGGATTCAGAATGTTCAAATAGTGGATCCGAGTGTGAATAAAGATGAGCGAAGACTTAGGAAGTCTATATTGTTTAGATCAGTGTTATCAGAACCGGACCGGACCGGCCGGTCGGACCGGTTCGACCGTGAACCGGTCCAGGAACCGGTCCGATTAGGCCCGGTCCGGTCAGATGGCAACAAACCGTCCGAACCGCCCGAACCGCGGTTCGACCGTTGAACCGGTTCGGGCCGGTTCGACCCTATTCCCCCGCCCCACAAAAAAAAATAGAAAATGGTTCGGTACCCGCCCCCGTCAACCCAACCCAACCCAACCCGGCCCGGCACAAATAAATAAATAAATAAATATATTATTTACTTATATTTGATGAAACCATTTAATTCGACACACAACTCAGGCCCACATCCTATACCCCTTGGGTCCTAACCCAAGGGTGAGCTCTCCAACATATAAAGCCAAGTAAGTCTTTCTAACTTCCAATATGAGACTAAACATAAAGACTCTATTTCCAACATATAAATGAAGATATTTGAATCAACATAAAGGCTCTATTTCCAACAAGTAGTTACAAGTTATTCTCTATATACATGTATGTTTATTTATTTTGATCATTATATCTTATTTGAGTTATTTCTTATTGTATTAGATTATAGAATCGGGTCGGACCATATATCAATATTATAATGACATCACGGTTCAAACCGGTTCGAACCAACGGTCAAACCGGTTCGAACCGAACCAGCTCATTGTCCGGTTCAGGCACCGGTCCGGTTCTGATAACATTGGTTTAGATGGAGTCAATGTAATTTTCCTATTTCTTGAGTCTAGTAGAGTGAAATATGGTGAAAAAAGTTATTGTATTTTGAGTATTTGATTGATAATGGAATGAAGTTGGATTTTTAGTAAATATTGTGCAATTGCATTCATTTTGTGTGATTGTCTTGCGCTCTGATCGTTCTTGCTTGCAAGAGGCTTACCATGCCGGCTGTTCGCGCTCCCCGAGTTAGTCTTCCGCTGTAATAAAGGCTCGGGACGTGACAGTTAAGTTGGTATCAGAGCCTAAGTCTCAGGACTTAGGGAAAAAGAGTCATGTCATAGGACAAGTCCAAGGTTTAAGGACCCCTACCTATGAACAAAGAAAGGAATTTTCATACCCATGTGAGAATTGGGTAGAGCCCGGGATAAGATAATTAATTAGTTTTAAGATTGATTTTCTTCCAATTCTACGAGAAATAACAAGTTGTTATTTTCTCTCAGGTATCTTATCTTACAAATGGCTCATCGTGTAGATTGGGATGGCATGTAACAAACAGTTGCCGGCCTTACTCAGGCATTACAAACCATAGCGCAAGGTGGCGCAGGAGCACGGGCTGGCGATCTACATCGTAATTTCCAGAGTTTAAACCCTCCGCGTTTCTACGGTTCCTCCAACCCGGATGAAGCAGAAAATTGGATCGATGAAATGAATCGTATCTTTGATGTCATTCAATGCATCGATCATGAGAAGGTGCGTCTGGCAACGTTTCAACTTAACAAGGATGCCCGTACTTGGTGGAAGTCGGTTCCAGCACCTCCGACCAATGCACCTCATACGTGGGATGGTTTTCTCACTTTATTCCGTTCCAAGTATTTCTCCGAGCATGTAAAGGAAAGGAAGGCTATGGAGTTCGTCGCTCTTCGGCAAGGAATGATGACGGTTGCCGAATATGAACTGCAATTTTCAAGATTAGCACCTTACGCACCACATCTAATCAGTACCGATCTACTCAAGACAAATCGGTTTATGGACGGGTTACGACTCGACTTTATTTAGCAGCTCGAGACCCAAAACATCCGTACATATATGGAGATGGTTCAGCGGGCATATTTATGTGAAAGGACCTTAGAGAAGGTTGAGAAGTTGAAAGGGAAATGAGAAGAATCAAGCCGACGATCGGATCGGCGTTATAAAAAAGAGAAATTTAGTATCACGGAACCCTATCAAAGCTGTGATAGTAAGAAAAGATCTAGGAATGGGAATGGTGGAAGTTCCCATAAGCAAAAGAAAGTCAAGGAGGAGAAGGAGCAGGTCGCCACGACTTGCACATTTTGTGAGAAATTCGGCCATTCGGCTGAGGAGTGTTGGAAGCGCCTTGGCGCTTATTTACGTTGTGGAAGCAGGGAGCATCGCATGTCGGATTGCCCCCTTATGAATGACCAGTCATCTGGTAATGGACGCAGGAGGCAGGCTCGCCTCAATGCCGTTCTGGAAGAAGAGGAAGCGCCCAGGGATGATGGGCTTATGGAAGGTACTCTTCAAATTTGTTCTCATCCTGCATTTGTGCTATTTGATACTGGTGCCTCTCATTCTTTTATCTCCACTACTTTTGTAAAAATATTGTCAATTACATCAGTTCCCTTACTTTTAGATCTCGCTATTTCCACACCCTTAGGTTCTGGAACTAAGCTTTACCAACTATTATCCTGATAGCGAAGTGATAGTAGAAGGTCACAATCTCCCCGCAAACTTAGTATGCCTTGACATGAAATGTTATGAAGCCATTTTAGGGGTAGATTGGCTTGTAGACCACGCTGCTTATATCAATTGCCGAAATAGGATTGTATCTTTTCGAAAACCCGGTCTTCCAAGATTCTCTTTTCTTGGCATCAAATACAAGAAACACCCCACTATCATATCCTCACTTCACGCTTGCAAGCTCATGTCGCGAGAATGTGAAGCTTTTCTTGCTTCCGTCATTATTACATAGTCCAAGGAGATTATCATAGCAGACATCCCTATTTGTAAATGAGTTCCCATACGTGTTTCCATCTGAACTACCTAGTTTACCTCCCGATAGGGAAGTGAACTTCACTATTGAACTCATCCCAGGAGCAGCACCTGTTTCTATAGCCCCTTACAGGATGTCCCCCACAGAACGTAAAGAACTAAAGAAGCAGTTGCAGGAACTTTTGGATAAGGGCTTCATTAGACCTAGCACATCCCCTTGGGGTGCGCCGATTCTATTTGTCAAGAAGAAGGATGGTTCTCTCAGGCTATGCATCGATTACCGGCGACTGAATCAGCTTACAATTAAAAATAAGTATCCGTTGCCGCGTATTGATGAGCTCTTCGATCAGCTTTCAGGAGCGGAATATTTCTCTAAGATTGATCTCAGATCAGGTTATCATCAGCTTAGAATTAAAGAAGAAGACATTTATAAATCGGCTTTTTGAAGTCGTTATGGCCACTATGAATTCGTGGTAATGTCATTTGGGTTAACTAATGCTCCAGCAGCATTTATGCAACTTATGAACAGTGTCTTCCAGCCATACCTGGATCAATTCATTGTCGTCTTCATTGACGATATCTTGATATATTCCAAGACAAAAGATGAACATGAACAACATTTGAAAATAGCTTTACAAACACTTAGAGAGCACAAGCTTTATGCCAAACTCAATAAGTGTGAATTCTGGCTCGAGGAAGTCTCATTCCTAGGCCACATTATTTCAAAAGAAGGTATTGATGTGGATCCTTCTAAGGTAGAAGCTGTCAAGAATTGGAGTCGGCCTACGACTGTGTCTGAAGTAAGGAGCTTTCTGGGTCTAGCTAGTTATTATAGAAGATTCATTAAGGACTTCTCATAGATAGCAGTTCCTTTAACTAGACTCACCAGAAAAGAAAATCATTTTGTCTGGTCAGAGGAATGTGAGAAGAATTTTCAAACTCTTAAGAATCATCTTACAACAGCTCATGTTTTGTCACTACCAATGGAGGGTAGTGGATTCGAAGTGTATACGGATGCGTCTGGCATTAGCTTAGGATGCGTTCTCATACAGAATGGAAAAGTAATCTGTTATTCTTCAAGACAATTGAAACGTCACGATGAAAACTATCCCGTACATGACCTGGAATTAGCAGCGGTTATTTTCGCCTTGAAAATTTGGCGTCATTATCTTTATGGAGAAAGGTTCACGGTCTACTCGGACCATAAAAGCCTGAAATATTTATTCTCTCAAAATGAGCTTAAAATGAGGCAGATGAGGTGGTTAGAATACCTCAAGGACTTTGATTTTGCTATTCGATATCATCCTGGCAAGACTAATGATGTAGCAGATGCACTCAGCAGAAAACCAATATGTATGCTATGAAGTCTTATGATAAGCGTAACTAACCTTGTTCCTCAATTTGCTCCGTTGAACTTAGATATCGACATAAAAGAAGAAGATTGTTTCATAGCTAATATCCGAGCTCAACCTATATTGATAGAAGATATGGTCAAGCTGCAAAATGATGATCCTATATTACTAGAAATTAAAGTCAATATGGAACAAAGGCCGGATTTTTCTATTTCCAATGACGGAAGATTGTTATTTAAGGGCCGAATATGTGTACCAGATCATGAGGCTACGAAGAAACTAATCCTAGATGAAGCGCATAATTCCAAATACACAATTCATCCAGGAGGAACAAAGATGTATCAAGATCTCAAAAGAAATTTCTGGTGGCCCAATATGAAGAGAGAAATAGCTGATTTCGTGTCTCGCTATCTCACTTGCCAATAAGTAAAAGCAGAGTATTTTAGACCCGCATGTAAACTGCACCCCTTAACTATTCCCGAATGGAAGTGGGAGAGTATAGGGATGGACTTTATTATGGGTTTACCTAAGACCAGGGGAGGACATGATGGAATATAGGTAATTATAGACCGATTGACTAAATCCGCACATTTTATACCAATCAAAAGTCGATGGTCTGTGGACATTCTAGCAGCATTATACATAAGAGAGATTGTCAAATTACATGGTGTTCCAGTCACTATTGTATCAGATAGAGATCCCCGATTTACATCACAATTCTGGAAGGGCCTACAACATTCACTAGGGACTAGATTGAATTTTAGCACAACCTTTCATCCACAAACTGATGGTCAGACGGAAAGAACAAATCAGGTAGTAGAGGATATGCTCAGGGCTTGTGCTATTGACTTTGGAGGTAGTTGGCATGATCACTTACCTCTAGTAGAGTTTGCTTATAACAATAGCTATCAGGCAAGCATACAAATGGCACCTTTTGAAGCCTTATATGGAAAAAACTGTCGATCACCAATATGTTGGAGTGAAATGGGGGAAAGATAATTCTTAGGCCCCGATATTATCAGAGATTCTACAGAGAAAATAAAACTCATTCAGGAAAGAATGAAGATGGCGCAAGATAGGCAAAAATCTTATGCCGACAATCGAAGACGTGACTTGGAGTTTGAGGTAGGAGATCATGTATATTTGAAGGTTTCTCCAGGTCGTGGTATTCGAAGATTTGGCATTAAAGGAAAGCTAACTCCAAGATTCATTAGCCCATTTGAAATTCTTGAAAGGGTCGGTGAAGTAGCTTACAAGCTGGCTTTACCTCCCCAATTAACAGAAGTTCATGACGTATTTCACGTCTCCATGCTAAAGAAGTATGTATATGATCATGACCACATTATCACTTATGACAATCTAGAGATTCAGAATGACTTGACATACGAACACACACCAATAAAGATTCTGGAACGAGAAGTGCGTCAACTAAGAAATAAGGTTATCCCTATGGTCAAAATTCAATTGAAGAAAATATGGCCATATGAAGCAACATGGGAAATCGAAGTAGTCATGAGAAAAAGATTTCCAGAATTATTTAACTGTAAGTACACTCCACAATCTATGTATTGAATTTGGGGACCAAATTCTTCTAAGTGGGGGAGGGTGTAGTGCCCCAGAGATTATATAAGTTATTTCTAGATTATTTTATAATTTATTGTAATTTATAAGGGCTAAATAAATTTATAAAAGGATTATTGAGTTTATTAGTCATTATAAGGCCCAATTGTGTTAATCAACTAACCTAATCCACTTAAATAAATGAAAAGGGTTTAAAGACCAAGCCCATTTAATTTGGCCCATATTCTAGAAGATTATTTACGGATTTTAAAGGATAAACACCACTTAATAGGATAACTAGATGAAAAATAAATAAAAGAGTTTTATTAAAATTAAAATTCTGAATGCGTCGAATGTAACGGTCCATCGGGCGACCGCCACAGCCTTGTGACGCGTATACCCTAGACCGTCACAGCCTGCAAGTTCCGTAAGTAAGAGAATGTATAAAAAGATTAGAACTTGATGATCCTATCCATAAGAGACCTAATTAGAATGACATGTAAAATCACTAGGGACTCTTAGAAATCAGGTTTTAGCAGAATAAGGATAGATACAAATTATATAAATAATTATATATGATAATTAGTAAAAGAGTTTGATTGATGTTGAACTCTGGGAACATTGAATGTAACGGTCTATCGTGAGACCGTCACATGCTTGTAACGCAGGGGTCTACAACCGTTACACCATGATAGTTCCGTGAAGGAAAGAACGAGTAGAAAGATCAGAACCTTGAGATCTTATCCACCAGGGATCGACTTGGGAGAGTTAATAACACTACTAAGGACTCTTAAGGATTAGATTCTGGCAGATTAAGGACTTTAGAATCGATCTAATCCTCAAAACCTAGTTAGAACTCTATAAATAGGACATAGTTCTGAACTGCGCGACCCTTACTTTTACTCGCGTGGAATCAAGGTAAGGAGTCATAATCTCATGTAAGTTCTTTAGAGGAATTTGTTTACAATACTTTAGACTAACTCCTCTCCAAATTTCACGTTTTTAGGTCAAGAGGTCGTGGAGTTAGAGCCCAAGGAAGTTGCTGAAAAGTCACAGGAAGAGGAGAGCTAGGGCACGTTTTTCAAACCCTAAATTGGAAGTTCAAAGCCAAGTTAAGAGGTAGGTTATCTCATGAACGGTAAAAACCTCTTGATAGGACTAAAAGTCCTCTGGTTGGATTGGATTTTATGCATTATAGATCATCTATTTCATGTTTTACTAGCTCCATGCATTTCACGCATCTCTTAGCCTTAAATAGAAATAAAAGATGTTATCTTGTCTATTCACTGAAACCCATACATGTAGATAGCCTATACTTTGTTATCATGCCTAGGATAGACATGGTATTTGATTTACAGACATGATGTGTGTTGATCTCTTAGGTTTCATATCAGTTTCTGTCAGCAGACGCTCTGACGCATCTTAGTAGGACCGTCACACTCAAGTAACGGGCTTATGATGAACCGTCACAGTCTCTGTTGTCTATTGCTTACTCCGTTGTCTCTAATGCACCAGGACAGGAGCGTTACATTACTGTAACGGCCCCTCGATAGACCGTCACAATCATTGTGACGCTCTCCTGTTAGACCGTTAGACTCTGTGTTTTGTCAGCTCATGACAGAATAGTTACCAATTAAGTTTACTTATAATTAACCATAGATAGTTAAGTTTTAACATGTTATGTGACTCTTAAGTTATCTAATTGTTCATGATAGGTATTGCATGTTATTTTAAGTTATGCTAGTTTCATGTACCAAAAGTTCTATAGTTTTGCATTATAAATCATGATTTCTAAATGTTGTATTGACGGGGTTTATCTTGGCTTCACAACGATTATACATTCTCTCTTTATCAATAGAGTCATTTCTATAAGTACATGGCACATATTCCGGTATGTTATCCATTAGTTCACTTTACACTATAGGAACATTATTCTTGGATTTGAGGACCTCTCTATTGGATATTCCTTCCAATGGAATAGGAAATCTTGTTTCAAGGCCTCCGTAATTCTCCGCGAGCCTGGGATTCCCACTAGGACGCCGAGTTGGTTGCACCATTAAAGCCCATTGATTAGACTACACTATCGATGTTTTCTGATTATCAGTAATGTAACGGCTCTGTGTTGGACCGTCAGGCACATGTAACGGCCCAATATAAGACCGTCACATTCATCTGAGTTTGAACTCTTGCTTCGGGATTCAGAATAATGTAACGGCCTAATCCTGGACCGTCACATAATGTAACGACCCAATGCATGACCGTCACCTTTCTCTGAGTCTATTTTTATTGTTCTGGACTCGGATCATTGTAACGGCCCACTACTGGAGCGTTACATGATGTAACGGCCCAGTAAACGACCGTCACATTGCTTAAGTATTTAACCCAAAGTTTGACCCAAGGGTTGATATTCCAAAGGTTCTAGATGGACTAATGATAGTCTATAACTTATAATATTGATCAAGAAACTTAATATAATGATTGGAAAGAGAAAAGAATGTATCGTTATGCTGTCGATTTATTTCCGTGAGCATGACATTGTTTAAGTCTTTTTCTTGATCTCTCATACTCTAAATTGAAGCATTCATTCATTGATTGTTGTTATCATGAGTTATTGAACTTATTACATTCTTGGCCATACTTTATTGTTACACTCATGGAAGTAGCTTGATTTATACGTGAAGATGCAGTTCAGGCGCTGATTGTGTCCAATGGCTTTATGCTAGTCCCCACGGCTGATTGTCGGAAACATACTATTTTATAAACCATGTGATATGATGTTACTGGCGTCGCATTGCGCTGGGAGTACTTTCTTTATAAATAAGTGAAATCCATGAGCACTCGTGAAAATCTAGTGAATTGCTACATGATTGACATTCTCGTGCGTAACCTTTATGGTTATGAAAGTGAAAGTGAAAGTGCATTCTCGTTACATTCTTGTTCATGAAAGGTCAAATATCATATTCTTGTTACATTTTTGCTAGTTCATTCTTGTTCACTCTATCTTACATGATTATCGTGTTACTTTGGTTTAATCGCATGATATTTGCATTCGCATGATTTTACCTTCCTTCTTTAGAGCTAAATTGTTAATTACTTTAATAGTGCCTTCATGTTGATGCGAAGATACCTACTGGGCAAGTGTGCTCATTACCTATTTCCAATGTTTTTTTAGGAAATGAAAGTGAGTCCGATTCGGATTCAGAATGTTCAAATAGCGGATCCGAGAGTGAATAAAGATGAGCGAAGACATAGGAAGTCTATATGGTTTAGATGGAGTCAATGTAATTTTCATATTTATTGAGTCTAGTAGAGTGAAAGATGGTGAAAAAAGTTATTGTATTTTGAGTATTTGATTGATAATGGAATGAAGTTGGATTTTTAGTAAATATTGTGCAATTGCATTCATTTTGTGTGATTGTCTTGCGCTCTAATCGTTCTTGCTTGCAAGAGGCTTACCATGCCGGCTGTTCGCGCTCCCCGAGTTAGTCTTCTGCTGTAATAAAGGCTCGGGGCGTGACAGGAAGGCTGGTCAAATGGGCCATCGAGTTGGGGTAGTTCGACGTCAAGTTCCACCTGAGGACCGCGATCAAAGCTCAAGCCCTCCCCGACTTCGTCGCCGAATGCACCATACCCGCCGAGGACTCGCCCGGGCAACCTTCAACACCCACGTGGGAGCTATACGTCGACGGATCATCTTGCACGGCAGGTAGCGGCGCAGGATTGGTCTTACTTTCACTGGAAGGATTAGAGCTCCAGTACGCCCTGCGCTTCAATTTCCCGACCACAAACAATGTGGCCGAATATGAGGCGCTCCTCTCTGGGCTACGCATGACGAAACACTTGGGGGTGTCCAGCGTGCGAGCATACAGCGACTCCATGCTTATCGCCAACCAAGTCAGATGAGAATTTGAGGCACGCGAACCCTCCATGATCCGATACCTTGAGAAAGCTAAAGCCGCGACAAAGGAGTTTTCCTACTTCGAGGTGGTTCACATTCCACGGGAGGAGAACGTTCGAGCAGACGCCCTGTCTCGCCTAGCATCCGCTACCACAGTCTCCGGCTCGAGGTCGATTCTTGTAGAAGAATTACTAGCGCTAAGTATAGAAGAGTCGGTGTCTCAAGTAAATGCCATCGACTACGAGCCTTCTTAGATGGATCCCCTGCTGGATTTTCTCCTACGGCAACAACTCCCGAACAATCGTGTTGAAGCCCGACGCACGCGAGCACGAGCAGCCCACTTCACAATAGTGAATGGCCGGTTATACTGCTGGTCCCTTTCGGCTCCTCTGCTGAAGTGCTTGTTCCCAACGGAGGCTGCGGAAGCCACGTAGGGGGGCGAGCACTCGCACGGACGCTAATTCGGCAAGGATACTGGTGGCCCACCCTGCAGCAAGACTGCCTTGAGTACGTCCGGAGGTGCCCCCAGTGCCAGAAATTCTCCCACCTGCATCATCAGCTGGCTGTGCAGCTTCACACATTGATGGAGCCTCGCCCATTTGCTCGGTGGGGGGTGGACATACTAGGTCCCTTTCCCGAGGCACAAGGGAGGAAGAAATTCCTCATAGTCGCCATTGACTACTTCACCAAATGGTTCGAAGCTGAGCCATTGGGAAAGATTACGAGTGAAACGATATGGAAGTTCGTGCTGCGATGTATTATCTGTTGGTTTGGGATCCCGCGAGTTCTCACAACCGACAACGGTAGGTAATTCGCGAGTGCCACCTTCCAGGAGAAGTGCTCCGAACTAGGGATTTGGAACCACTATACGTCGGTGGGACATCCCCAGGCCAACGGGCTGGTGGAAAACGCCAACAGGATGCTTCTTCATGGCATCAAGACCCGGATAGACCAAGCTGGCGACTCATGGGTCGACTCAGTCCCGAGTGAAGAGGGGCGATCTCGCGCTGATCCTGAGCTGGAGAAGATGATCACCGAACAGTGAACTGCAAGGAAGGGAAACGGATCAGGGGACCCAGGGGTGGTTCCCTGGGGAAAATCCTCCGATGCCTAATCAGTAGAGCAATGGTGGAAGTTATGAAGGGAGGAGGAAGGAGATGCGCGAGATCCCTCTCCACCAAGGTGGTGAAGTGGTTTCTACTCAGGGGGTCTTAGGCGTGTGTAGGCCTTACCTTTCGTTGGAGGGAGTCCCAGGTTTAAATAGTGCGCCAGCCTTATGAGTCCCGTAAGCTGAGGAGTTTCAGGCGGAGGTTACGTCCTCGACGTGGGCTCTTTATAGCCTTGAGGAATCGTGGGTTTCCTTATCCTTGTAACTCCTGCTCAGAAAGGGCTCTCAACGGTAGCGTGGATAAGCAATCCATCGGTCGACCCAAGATTGAAAGGTGCCAGCCCTGTCCCGGGTGATGGGCATAGGTCGGGTGAGAGTCGGTCGGCGTGGGCGCTGCGCGCTAGCCCTTATCCCGGCGAGGGGAATAGGTCGGGCGTGGGTCTTCCTCCGACCGGATCGACGTTCGGGCCTTCTGAGCCTAATGGCCGCCTAGGAAGTGCTTGATCCCGAGTGAGCTTATTGGGCTTTTATGCTAAGTGGGCCATGTGGGGCGGTCACTTAGATGAGCTGGGCCTCGTTTGGTCTCTCTGGACCTAGTTCGGCTGCTCTTGAATGGGCTACAGAAATCCCCCTCTCCACCGGGCATCCTATGGGCCCACCGTACCACTGCCCGGGCGGCCACCGGAGAGACACTGTTCCACCTAGCATACGGCGCAGAAGCGATAATACCGGTGGAAGTAGCAAACCCTCTGTTGCGAGTGGGACACTTAGAGGCGGCCAGGAACAACCAGGCAATGCGGGGAAACTTAGATCTGCTCGAAGAGGACAGAGCAAGCGCACAAATAAGGCTCATAGCATACCAACAGAAGTTGGCTCAATATTACAACGCCCGAGTTAAAGAACGACACTTCTTCCCTGTAGATTTGGTACTACGGCGAGCAAGCGTGTCTGACCCAAAGTGGGCCGTGGGGAAGCTCGCACCAAATTGGGAAGGCCCGTACAGGGTAACGGAAGCACTCGGCAAGGGATCGTACATGCTGACAACGCTGGGGGGAAGAGGTACCCAGGATGTGGAACTATGCAAACCTCAAGAAATTCTTCCGGTGAATCGTTACCAGCCATACTCCACAAAGGTAACCTAAGAGTTTCCTAGAGGCGAGCACTGCTCCCCTTGAAAACGAAAAGATAACCTAATGGTTTCCTAGAGGCGAGCATCGCTCCCCTTGAAAATGAGAAGGTAACCCGAGGGTTTTCTAGAGACGAGCACCGCTCCCCTTAAAAACGAGAAGGTAACCTGAGGGTTTCCTAGAGGCGAGCACTGCTTCCTTGAAAATGAAAAGGTAGCCTAAGGGTTTCCTAGAGGCGAGCACCGCTCCCCTTGAAAACGAGAAGGTAACATGAGGGTTTCCTTGTCACGTCCCGAGCCTTTATTACAGCGGCAGACTAGCTCGAGGGACGTGAACAGCCGGCATGGTAAGCCTCTTGCAAGCAAGAACGATCAGAACGCAAGACAACCACATATAAAAAAATACAATTGCACATAACTTCAACTTTATTTCATTAATAATCAAATCAAAATATTCAAATACAATAACTTTTCAACCTTCTCCAATCCATCAGACTCAAGAAAAAGGAAAATTACAAAGACTCGATCTAAACAAGATTGACTTTCCTAAGTCTTCACTCTTATTTTTGATACGACTTTCATTCGCTCTCGGACCCACTACTTGTATAACTCGAATCCGAATCCGAACTACTTGTATCTCCTGAAAAGGTTGAAAATAGGTAATGAGCACATTTGCCCAGTAGGTATCTTCGCATCAACATGAAGGCACTATTAAAGTGATTAGTATTTTACCTCTAAAGAATATAAAGTGAAATCATGCGAATGCGATAATTCACATGTAAATAACCAAGATAACAAGGCGATCATGTAAGATAGATTGAGCAAGTATGAATTAGCAAGAATGTAACAAGAACATGATATGGCCTTTCATGAACAAGAACGTATCGAGAATGCACTAGCAAGTCACGTAATCATCACACAAACATTTTTTGCTTATGAGCAAGTATTAGGTGAATTTCTGTGGAATATCATGTAACAAGCAAAGAAGTCATGTACGTGTATATGTCGTGCCGTGGATTTTTCACTTATTTATAGAGAATGTACTTCCAGCGCAATGCGACGCCGATAGCATCATACCCCATGGTTTACAGTATGTTTCCGACAATCAGCCGAGGGGACTAGCATAAAACTCTTGAACACAATCGGTGCTCGATCGCATCTTCAAGTATAAATCAAGCTACTTCCACGTTTCAATCAATAAAATATGGCCAGTAATATAATAAGTTTAATAAGTTCATGATAACAATATTTCAATGAATGAACGCTTCAATTAAGAATGTGAGGGATCAAGAATGACTTAAACAAGGTTATGCTCATGGAAACAATTCGACAGCATAACAGCACATTCCTTATCTTCCATAAATTAAATTAAGTGTCTTAGACAATATGACAAGCCTTAGACCATCCATAATCCATCTAGGAACTTTGGAATTCCAACCCTTGGGTCGAACCTTGGGTTAAAATACTCAGGAATTGTGGCGGTCAATTAATGGGCCGCTACATGAACATGACGGTCTAGTATTGGACCGTTAAAATGGGCTGAATCCAGAAAAATAAATTAGACTCAGTAATGTGACGGTTACATACTGGATCGTTAGATGTGCCTGACGGTCGAGTAATAGGCCGTTACATGGACAGAATTCAAAACTTCGGTAGTGCTTTTCTAGACAATTTGGGTTTTAATAGTACAACCAACTCGGCGTCCTAGTGAGAATCTCGGGTTCGTGGAGAATTACGGAGGCCTTGAAACAAGATTTTCTAGTTCATTGGAAGGAATATCCAAAGGAGAGGTCCTCAAGTTCAAGAATATGTTCCTATATTGCAAAAGTGTAACTAGTGGTCATATACCGGAATATATGCCATGAACTTAAAGAAAATGACTCTATAGATGAGAAAGAATGTGTAACGATGTGAAACCTTGATAAACTCCGTCAATACAACATTTAAAATCATGGTTTTAATATAAAACTATAGAGTTTAGCAAATGAAATTAACATATGCTTAAAATAACTCAATGTGCTTTAGACATGTAATTTCTATCATGAATCAATAAATAAACTCAAAGTTCATAAAAACAGGTCAAAGCTTAGATATCTAGGCTTTATTTATAAGTTAAGTTGACTGTTTTCAATCCTGTCTCGGGTTGACAGATCACGGTATTCTGACGGTCTAATATGGGGGCGTCATAGTTATGTGATGGTTTATCATGGGGCCGTCAGAGTGTTGTAACGCTCCACTTACAGTCCGTCAGAGTTTACATGGAAACTCAAGTATAACAGGGGGTGTGACGGTTTATCGTAAGACCGTTATATGTCTCTGACGGTCGAACTATAGACCGTTAGAGCCCTGTTGACATTACATAGAAAATAAAAGACTATGATTAAAACATGTCATGTTTTTAAAAGACTTACTACTCTAGTCATGATAAAACGAACTAAAGGTCATCTAGATGCATAGGATTGCAGTGAATGAACAAGAGAGTATCTTTTATCTTTAATTTAGGCTAAAGATATGCATGTATACATAGACCTATTAAAACATGAAATTCTTGGCCTATGATGCATGAAATCAAGTAAAATCAGGGGGCTTTTATCCCTAACACGATATTATTGCCATTCATGAGATGACATACCTCTTTACAAGCTTCTATACTTCAAATTCCGGTCTGCAAAGCGCGCCCTAATCCTTCCCTTCCTGTGGGATTTCAGCAACTTCACGCCGTCCTAACTCCTCAATCTCTTGACTTAAAGACGTGAGATTTGGAGGGTATAAAGATGAAACTATTAGGAACAAAAAGTTCTAAAGAACCAACTTCTAAATACCTCGTTTAGACGTCTTAATTTCCTGTTCTTCAGTGGACTTTTGCTCAGATTCCTGGGTCGCTATAGTTGAATCAGCAACTTTGGAAGCTTCTAACTCCTTGGATACTTGATCCCCTAGCACAAAATTTTGGGAGCTATTAGTCTAAAGTATCATAAATAAAAGTTTCTAAACAACTTACCCAAAATTATGACTCATTACTTTGATTCTTCACAAGTCAAAAGTAAGGGTCGCCCAGTCCCAATCTGGGTCCTATATATAGAACTTTGCTAGGGTTTCATGGATTTGGTCGATTCTAGAATCCTTAGTTTGCTAAAACCTGATCCCTAAGAGTCCTTAGTAACCTTACATGTTCTCCCAATTAGGTCTCTAGCAGATAGGATCTCAAAGATCCAATCTTTTTGCTTGTTCTTCTACTCACGGAATTAGTCAGAATGTAACAGTCGAGTCTTGGTGCGTCAGAGCCTTGTGGCGGTCGCACGATAGACCGCTACAGATACTGTGCACAGAATTCTAACTTAATAAAACTATTTTATTATTTTATCCACATAATTATCTATAAAAAGGGGTATTTATCCTTATATTCTGGGGATAAATTAATTAACCTTCTAGAATATGTGCCAAACTTAATGGGCTTGGTCCTTAACTCCTTTGGGCTTTATTTATCAAATCTGGATTAATTATTTAACATAATTGTGTCTTATAATCCTAATATCAATTTGTTAGTTCATTTAAGCTTTATAAATTCTTAATAAATTCCAGAAAATTCTTAAATAATTCAAAAATTATTTATATAAATTTTGGGGCACTACATTCCTAGAGGCGAGCACTGCTCCCCTTGAAAATGAGAAGGTAACCTAAGGGTTCCCTAGAGGCGAGCATGGCTCCCCTTGAAAATAAGAAGGTAGCCTAAGGGCTCCCTAGAGGCGAGCACCGCTCTCCTCAAAAATGATGGCAGCAAATAAATAAGGGACGCAGATACCACGGAGCATACACGCGGAAGAGCCACCCAGAGATATACAGAAACTTCTCAAGAAAAGGTACACAATGAATTTCGAAGTCAAATTAAAGAATTTTTATTCTTTTAGTCCAAATACAAGCTGCCAAAGATCAGCAAGTCACCCTCATGTGACCAATTTACAAGCATATGACAAGATGTACTCAACCGTTGCTACATGCAACCCTAGTCTCTTGTTCCTTGGGCACCGTCCTCGTTCGATCAGCTGCTACCAGTTGAGCGGACACCTATCACTTCTTTCACGAGTAGACGGCCGCTCCTCGGCCGCTTGTTCTGACGAAGCGGACCAACAGAAGGAGCCACCTATGCCAGAGAAGAAGGTCAAACCCTCCATCCGTCGACCCGCTCACAAGAAGTCCACACCTAGCATCCCTTTTGTTCCGTGGAAGCGGACCAACAGGGATGCCACTGGCAGAGAGACCTACACCGAGACAAGCAGGTCGGTCAACCCGACCATGCCTGGATGACGGGAGGCAGTGAAGCAACAAGGCCCACTCATTATAGGGAACCAGCAGGGCTACACAACCCCGCCAACGGCAGGCACTGGAGCAACGAGGCCCACACATTACGGAGGCCGGTGCAACACACTGGCCATGCCTGCAAACTGGCAAGTAAGTCTTGCTGCCCCGCCTGCAGCCATCTTCAAGCGGAAGAGTCTTCCCCTCGGCTCGAGAAGATACTTCCACCCAGGCTCGCCGAGTGGAAGAAGGGAAAATAGCTTCCGCACCATCATACGCCCCGTCCCGCCTGAAGGAAGGCGCCTCAGCAGTGGGAAACGTCCCGTCTCGCACCTACAATGCAAAAACAGGGAGCAGTCATACATCATGAAAACGGGATGAGCGAGAAAGGAACCTCGCCCATCAGCAGAAAGAGTCCATACAAGAAGATTCCATGTCCCCTTAGGGACGGAACCTGACCGGCTCGAGGAGCAGAACCCCCCTGCCGGTGTACAAGCGGTTGACTTTATCCAAAGTCTTCCGCCAGCCATCCAAATATCCGAGTCTATAGTCCTCGGAGGTAGGGCCATGCGCTCCCGACTCCGGCCACGGTCGCCACGGTATTGGGGGAGGATCCCTCCGAAGGATCAAAGGTTGACGACGGGCCTGTTGAGATTCGTCGTCGGACGAGGTGCCAGACTCCCCTGATGACATCCCACACAAAGGCTCTCTCCTCAAAACTCACCGGGCTAGAGATGGCTAGAGCCCACCACAGAAGCCGCTATTTATAAGGGAAGGCGAAGTCCCTAGAAGAAGAAGGACTCTCACCGCCTCGAGCAAATCCGTAGAAATTGAAGCGACGGATCCCGAAAGTCGTGCCCTTTCAGAGTCACTATCAAAGGTATCGGTTCGTATCTCCAGAAGATTTCACAGCCGTTCAGAAGGAAGGAAAATACACGAAAGAGATCCCAAGAGTTGCGAAATAAAGGAAAGGCTTCTATTTCGAGGCAGAATGATTACAGAGAGACGGCTACCGCCGTGGAAAAGACAGAAAGAATTAAAAGAAAGCAGGGGGCACCCTCTCAAGGGTTTTCCCCGAGTACATCGTCACGTGCCCTGGGGTCTTCAGGCTCACGTGATGCAATAACTCTGGAGGGAGGAAGGTCGTCGACCGAGTCCACTGCGTTGTCCCCCACGGTCAAAGCTTCGGCGGGTGCTCGCTCGTTCACGCTAGGGCCAGGCGCCTACTCCTCGGCACCAACTTCCTCATCGCCAAGCTCCCCTTCGCCACCATCAGCCTCCGGGCCGCAGAGTGTCGAGGGGGGAAGAAGAGTTGGAACGACAACACCGAGGCTCTCCGCTGTGGCCTTAACTGCAGCGCTCCAGCCCTCCCAGAAGCCACGATCGCGTGCCGGCCCATAGAACTCCAGGGCCACCATGGTCAGCTCGTCCCGATAGACCGAAGAGGAGCGGAAGCTCTACGCCGCCTCCTCGCCAACAGTAGACATCGACGAGCGCAATTTGGCGAGCTCCACCTCGACCTCCTGGGCACGGGTGCTCAAGTCTTGGACCTACGCTCCTAGTTGGACCATACAAGCCTCGGCCACGTCGGCTCGGGCACGGAAGAAATCACGGTCCCGCTCCATTCCGGCCAAGGCCAACCCTTGCTGAACCAGCTGCTCGCGAAGCCCGGCGTTTGCGTCCTCGGACCCCTTCAAGCGTCCCTCGAGCACCTCGCTGTTGGCCGAGAGCTCCGCCTGAAGGGCCTGGCTGGCCTCCAACCTCTGGGCAAGGGCATCAAAGTGATACTTCCACAAGCCAAGAGCATGGGTGACCGAGCACACGCCCTGGGCGGCCAGAGCCACCAACCTCTCTTCTGCCTCGCGGTCAAGCTCCTCGGTGCGCTCGTGCAGGCGAACACTCCTCCCCATAAGCGCGACAATTTTCGCGACCTCAGAAAGCCCAGACGCCGTCTCCCCGGGCGGGGAGGACGGTCGTCGCGAGGAAACCACGGGGGGAGGAGGGGAATCAACGTCGACAACGGGGGCTTTGCCCCTATTGCGTCCCGGCGCTGTGGAAGCCGATAAAGGAGAAGAAGTCACCGGCTGATCGGCTGATGGCGGCGGCGGAGCCTCAAGTGCAGGCGGCTCAGATGACGGAGGAGGCGGAACGTGGCCCTGGGCCGGGGTGGAAACCCTGGCTCTTTTTCTCATGTGACGTTGGTTGTCCAGCGCCATCAGGTCCTCCTCGGACAGGGGGGCACGACTACCGCCCGCCATGGCGGATTCTTCTTCAGCTGTGCTAGCGGTCCCTTCGAGAGGATCCTCCTAAGGGTTCAACCCCTCGCTGATCGCAGGCACTACAGGTGAACGCACTAGGGGAATACCGGTAGGAACCGGAAACTGCAGCCTCCCCGGAGCAAAAGCGACCTCGGCATGGGGGGCAACGATCGTCACCTGGCCGGCTCCCGGCGCAACGTGATCCACAGGGCGGGGAGCGCACCGTGGCAATTTGACGACCTCGTAGCTCCACACAGGAACCTCAGGCGTCCCTGAAAGAAGAGCAAGAAGAGATTAGCCCAATCAGTCGTTAACGGAGAACACAACGAGGGATCAAGGCCAGTACTCTGTGGCAATGGAGGACTCAATCCCAACTCCCAGAGTAGCCCCGGAGTCAACACGTAGTCCGCATCAACCATGCAGAACCGGAGGAGGGTATCGACCTTCTTGCGGTCCTCAGCGTTGGCCGGAGGTTTCCTGTCAGCCCAAATAGGACGAAAACCTCTGGTCCTCCAACTACCGGAAGAGTCGTGGTCGGTGGATTTGATGAGATACACGAAACGCTGCGACCAACCCTTGAGATTGGCCGCAGTGGCGGAGACCTGGATCAGGTTTCGACCGGTCCGACCCTTGAGATAGGCATAGGCCGTATCGGACGGGCAACGCTGAAGGTGGACGTTCGGCTCCACTGACGCTCTCCGACATGCATAAACAAATCCACAGAGGATGTGGTAAGAGTTGGGAGTTATTTCCCCTGGGTGCCGACCGTAATGGTGGAGGACGAACGTGATGAAAGGATGAATAGGCAGGCAAAAGCCCGCCTGGAAAGAGGCCACGGGGACCATAAACCCGCCCGACGGCAGACTCAACTGATCGTCATCCACAGTCGGGAAGATAATGTCGAAATCGGGCGGGATTTGGAAGGCTTCTCGTAGCCCGTGAACCACCATGTACGCCACCAACGGTGGAGACGAAGGTCGACCAGCACCGGCACCTGAAGTGCTCGGAGCACTATCGCGCCTAGCTGCCGTTTCTTCAACAGAAGAGGAGGAGCTGACGCGAAGGTTTCTCCTACGAGGAGGCATGGCTACTGAACATGAAAAAGGCGAGAGAAGAGGAGGTCCTCACCGGGCAAAGGGAGGAGACGCCTACGACGAACACGACAAGCAGCGTACTCGAACGGGGTTTAAAAGGAGACCATGCGGTAGTTCTTATAACCGTCCACGTCGAACCAGTACTGCCCCCCTCGGGAGGGCAGGTGGAAAGGCGCATGTCGCCATCACGGTACGGCCACCAGCGCCAGACGCCCGTTCGAGCCCGCACTCTCAGAAGAGATAGAACGCCGATCATGATTACAGTCAGAGGCACCTTGCGCACCAAGCACGACGCCAGACTCATCGACTCCCACGCCAACATGGGGATCAACCTCAAATCATGTATTTCGACATACCCTCTTATGTTCTACTCTCAGCCCCCTGCAGAGTGCTCGGCAACCGAGAGTATGGGGGGAAGTGAGGAGGGTAAATCCGGTTTGGCCCACGAGCAGCCCTATGGCGGCAGGCCCAAATCGAAACAGTCTCCTTAAGCGCGCCCAAGAGGCGCTCGAAGTAAACGGCCCGCTAAGGCGTGGCCCAACACAGTCTCACCATCGGATTCTACAGCACGGGAAAGCGCGTTAGTCACCGGAGGACCCTCCGTCGACTGACCGTTACCCCCTACCATGTCAGCCTAGATCCCATAACGGGCGAGCACGCCCCATGAGTGCCGTAAGACTCGTCCAGGGACCAGCCGACGTCGGGGTATTCGCCCTCCAACGGGAAAATCCCACCGCTATAGCGGAAGGGAGTTACTCCACTTTCTACGTCTTCCCTATCAAGGGATAATGCTCCTCGCTCTAGGACAACCCCTATAAGAAGGGGAGCTGTGGCGACCCGGATCCCGGATACCAGGTATACCCGGTAGGACTACCGAATACACGTGATACCACATGGAACCTGCGAGGCCTCCCAAAAGCGGTAATGTAACGACCCGAGAATCCGATTACCGGGAAGGCCCGATAACCCGAGACTCGCACCGCCACCCACGAGTCCGAGGACTCGGAAGGGTTAGAAGGATGGCGTGGAAACTACACAAGTATCACAAATAATTACAGAATTAAACAGTTATATATAAATAAGCAGGAAATGAATTAACAGTTTATATGGTCCACAATATAACAATAAAATAACGACAGTAGTCCACAACTAGTACAAAGACAAGAAAGGAAAGTACAGCTACACGGGGCATACCCCGGCTCTGACCTCTGGCACTAACGCTGGGCACCTGAACCGCGCTGAGCCTCAGACGAACTCCCCTGAAGCCTCGTCTTGCCTGAAACACGGTGAAACCACGCAGGGAATGAGTCTCGGAACAAGACTCAGTAGGGATCACTCGAACCCTACCTCGCAAACAGAGAAACCGCTACGCTAGCAGTAAGCGAGTACCTCAAAAAGGGAAACCCTGCCATCTACAAAGCACCGGTCTCACGGCACGACAACCGACACACGTGCCACGGCGAATCAACTCCTCGAAATTGAGAACAACCCGAGGGGAAAGAAGAGGAAGACTCACTCGAACAGGTAAGGGAACTGCTGACGCATCTCGTCCTCACGTTCCCAAGAAGCCTCACCACCAGAGTGTCGCTGCCACACCACCTTCACCAAGGGGATGGCCTTGCTCCGCAGGCGCTGTTCTCGTCTATCCACGACGCGGACGGGAAACTCTGGAAGAGAAAGATCTGGAGTCACCTCGGGCCACACAGAATCCTCAAGCACATGAGAGTCATCGGGCATATACTTTCGCAACATCGAAACGTGGAACACGTCATGCACCGACGCCAACTCAGGGGGTAACTGCAACCGATAAGCTACCTCACCGATGCGCTCCACAATCACAAAGGGACCAACATAGCGGGGACTCAGCTTCCCACGCCGTCTAAAGCGCATCACCCCCTTCATCGGAGAAACTCTCAAGAATACCCGATCGCCCACGGCGAACGCGAGGGGTTGCCGCCTCCGGTCAGCATAGCTCTTCTGCCGACTCTGGGCCGCGAACATGTTCTGACGAACCACGTGCACAACATCCACACATTGCTGCACCAACTCCGGTCCCGTCAAAACACACTCACCAACCTCAAACCAGTCAAGTGGAGTCCGACACGGACGCCCATACAACGCCTCATAAGGAGCCATGCCGATGCTCGAATGATAGGTGTTGTTGTAAGCAAACTCCACCAACGGCAGGTGGTGAATCCAACTCCCCTGCCACTCCAGGCAGCAGGATCTCAACATATTCTCCAAAGTCTGGATGGTCCTCTCAGACTGACCATCTGACTGAGGATGGTACGCTGAACTAAACGCCAACTCCATGCCAAGAGCTCGCTGGAAACTCCTCCATAATCCAGAAGTGAAGCGTGGATCCCGATCCGACACAATGGAAATGGGAATCCCATGCAACGGAACGATCCGCTCCACATAAAGACGAGCCAACCTGGACACGCTCCAGCTGACCTTGACCGGTAGCAACCGAGTCACCTTCGTCAGCCGATATACCAGCAACCAAATACTATCCTGCCCACTCGGAGTCCTCGTCAACCCCACCACAAAATCAGTGGTCACGTGTCCCACTTCCACGCGGGAACATCCAAGGGCTGGAGAGTACCTCCTGGTCGCTGATGCTCCGCCTTCACCTGTTGACAGGTCAGGCACCTGGCCACAAATTTGGCAACATCTCTCTTCATGCCAGGCCACTAGAATTGTCTCCGTAAATTCCGATACATCTTCGTCGCACCCGGGTGTACGGTGTACCTGCTCCCCTGAGCCTCGCGCAACACCGCACGCCGAACCCGCTCCTCGGCTGGGACGTACAGCCTGCCACGAAACCTCGCAGCACCGTCCTCGCCGAGTTCCACATTAGCTAAGGCCAAAATCCGGGGCAACTCAGGATCCGCATGCTGAGCCTCTGTCACCTGACGGCGGATAGCTGGCGTGACAGTCAGACTCGCAAGCACTGCTAACCCTGGCTCTTGGGGAATCTTGAGTCTGAAAGACACTTCGAGCACTTGTTCCCAGAGCCTCCACTTCCTCAACATCAAGGCACTGACCGCGACCTTCCGACTCAAGGCATCGGCTACGACATTCATCTTGCCCGGCTGATAAGACAGGGTGAAGTCATAATCATTCATATACTCCATCCAACGCCTCTGCCTGAGGTTAAGCTCCCTCTGCGTGAACACATACCTCAAACTCTGATGGTCAGTGAACACCTCGAACTTCTCACCGTACAGATAATGCCTCCAGATCTTCAGCGCGAAGATCACAGCCGCCAACTCAAGGTCATGGGTAGGGTAGTTCTCCTCGTGGGACTTCAGCTGTCGAGATGCATAAGCCACCACTCTACCATGCTGCATCAACACAACACCCAATCCGACTCCGGAAGCATCTGTACACACCACAAAACCTCCCGATCCAGAAGGCAAAACCAACACCAGAGCCGAGGTGAGCAATCTCTTCAGCTCCCTGAAACTCTGCTCACACTCCTCAGACCACACGAAAGGTACATCCTTCCGTGTGAGTCTAGTCATCGGGGTCGCAATGCGAGAAAAATCTTAGATAAACTGACGATAATAACCCGCAAGCCCCAAGAAACTCCGGATCTCGGTCACAGACCTCGGCCTCGGCCAC
The DNA here is from genome assembly GCA_022559845.1 of Amorphophallus konjac. Classification (NCBI taxonomy): domain Eukaryota; kingdom Viridiplantae; phylum Streptophyta; class Magnoliopsida; order Alismatales; family Araceae; genus Amorphophallus; species Amorphophallus konjac. Next base: position 168,080 of record JAHNEJ010001557.1, on the reverse strand, counting down.
CGCATTACTGCCTCGACCTTGGCGAGGTCCACGGAAATGCCATCACCAGAAATCACGTGTCCCAAAAAGTACACCTCACGAAGCCAGAACTCGCACTTATTGAGCTTCGCATACAACTGGTGATCTCGCAGCGTCTGCAGCACCACACCCAAATGGTACGCGTGCTCCTCGGTAGACCGCGAATAGACAAGGATGTCGTCCACAAATACGACCACGAACTGGTCCAAATACGGACGAAACACCATCTGCATCAAGTCCATGAAGGCTGCGGGGGCATTGGTGAGTCCAAACGGCATTACCATAAACTCATAATGCCCGTACCTCGTACCAAACGTAGTCTTCTCCACATCGGACTCGCGAATTCTCAGCTGATAGTAACCGGACCGCAAATCAATCCTCGAGAATACTCGAGAGGACTGAAGCTGGTCGAACAAATCATCGATATGTGGCAACGGATACTTGTTCTTAATGGTCATTTCATTCAGCTACCGGTAGTCAATGCACAACCGCAAGCTACCGTCCTTCTTCACAAACAACACAGGTGCACTCCAAGGGGAAAAGCTAGGACGAATGTACCCCTTGGCCAGCAACTCTTGCAACTGCGCCCGCAACTCCCTCAACTCAGCGGGAGCCATACGGTAGGGAGCCTTCGCCAACAGTCCCGTACCCGGCACGACCTCGATCACAAAATCGATCTCCCGCTGGGGAGGCAATCCAGGTAAGTCCTCCGGGAAAACATCGGGAAACTCGCACACCACCGGAATGTCCTCGACATCCGGACGCGGCTGGTCTAGCAAGATCACAGAAGCGAGAAAACCCTGACAACCCGCATCTAGCAAACGACGAGCTCGAATCGCCGAAATAAGGAATCGGGAAGAGGAAGACCTGATACCTTGGAAATAGAAGGTGGGTCCACGAAGTCGTCGAAAATAAACTCTCTTCAAGCCACAATCCACCAACGCCTGATGTGCCTCGAGCCAATCCATGCCCAAAATCACATCAAAGTCATGAAGCGGCAATGCATAGAGCCTAGCCGGCAAACTCCGCCCTTCCACCCACACGGGAACCTCATCGAAGCAATACAGAGTGATCATAAAATCACCTGAAGGCAACTCCACTGTCAAATCGCAGGACAACTGGGTCACTGGCTCCTCGATGCTCAGCGTGAAATCCTCCAAAATAAACGAATGAGACGCGCCAGAATCAAACAAAACCCGAGCCGCACAACCCAAAATCTGAACGGTAACTTCCACGAGCTGCGACGCCACTGCCTCTGCCCTGGTCATAAGTGTAATTTGGCCTCGAGCTATCTGTCTGCCTCCCACACTCGCTGACCAGGGTAGCGGCGGATACTGTCCCTGCTACTGCTGCTGTTGCGGCATCTGCTGCTGAGGAAACTGTTGCTGCTGCTGCTGCCTCTAAGGACAATCACGCGCCATATGCCCTGGCTGGTCACACTGAAAACAGATAATCGGCGCCGTGCACTACCTGCCCGGATGGAACTCGTTACACCGTGGACACGGCCCTCGCGATCCACCCACTGATCCCTGACGCTGAAACGGAACCGGCTGCTGTACACTGCCCGATGAAGCCTGCCCCTGACCCTTGGACTTCTTCTTTCGGAAACTCTTCTCGAAGAACTTCTTGACCTTCGTGCCAAAAGACACCGATCCTGTCACTGACGATGCCGGTGCCGGCGCTCCTGAACCACCCGACGCATGCTGGAAGGAACCCTGCTGCTGGGTAGCCGACTGCTGGCTGCGACCTGACAAAGACTGTCCCTGGCTAATCGGTCCTCGAGTCCTCTGCATATCCATCTCCAAGGAAGCCGCAACGCGAGATGCTGTCTCCAAATCGGTGGCAGCATTCGCGATCAAATGGTGCCTCAGCTCCTGCCTCAAGCCCTGAACGAACTGTGCGGTCTTCACCCTCTCATTCTCCATGATATGAGGTGCATACCGACCCAGCTCGACAAACCGGGCCCTGTACTGCAACACGGACATGTCGCCCTGAACCAGCTCCAAAAACTGACGCATCCGCTGCGTAGCAATAAACTCTTGACAGTAGGTACGCTCGAAAGCACTGACAAAGTCGCCCCACACAATCTGCTCAAGTGGACGAAGCTGGAAAGACGTCTTCCACTCGGAAGACCACCACTCCCGAGCTGTACCCTGCAACTGGTTGGAGGCCAACATCACTCTATCCTCCGCAGTACTCCGCGCGGAACTGAACACCCGCTCCATCTCGTCGAGCCAACTCCGAGCCAAATCAGGGTCTGGCTGACCGCCGTAGTAAGGTGGATGAAACTGCATGAAATCCCTCACTACTCGGCCTGGCCCACCCCTGGTCGACGAGCCCTCACCAGCCTCTCCGCCAAACTGCTGAGACATAAGCTGGTACATGCCACGAAAGAAATCCTCGGCCCCCGGAAATCTCGCAGTATCCACTGCCTCGGTGGCCGCAGGTGGCACTCTACTCTGCTCCTCCTGCTCCTGCTGAACCTCCTGTTGGATCTCCTGACCTCCAGCCGACTGCCCTTGCTGAGAGAGAGTCGCCCGCCTCGGCGCCATACCCGCACCTGGAGTAAAGACAGAAAGCACGGAACAGCAAGGTTAAGAGAAATACACGATGCCCAATGCCAGCGTCAACTGTACTTCATCGTTGTGGACTAGTGGACCACTACAATCACTTATGATTCTCGTATAATTCCACAACCGCGCTCTGATACCAGTTGTAACGACCCGAGAATCCGATTACCGGGAAGGCCCGATAACCCGAGACTCGCACCGCCACCCACGAGTCCGAGGACTCGGAAGGGTTAGAAGGATGGTGTGGAAACTACACAAGTATCACAAATAATTGCAGAATTAAACAGTTATATATAAATAAGCAAGAAATAAATTAACATTTTACATGGTCCACAATATAACAATAAAATAACGACAGTAGTCCACAACTAGTACAGAGACAAGAAAGAAAAGTACAGCTACACGGGACATACCCCGGCTCTGACCTCTAGCACTAACGCTGGGCACCTGAACCGCGCTGAGCCTCAGACGAACTCCCCTGAAGCCTCACCTCACCTGAAACACGGTGAAAACACCAGGGAATGAGTCGCGGAACAAGACTCAGTAGGGATCACTCGAACCCTACCTCACAAACGGAGAAACCGCTACGCTAGCAGTAAGCGAGTACCTCAGAAAGGGAAACCCTGCCATCTACAAAGCACCGGTCTCACGGCACGACAACCGACACACGTGCCACGGCGAATCAACCAGAACCCAACGGCCAACACGGCAGAAACCCGAAGGTCGAAGTCGTAACGACTGACAGCCTGACACTCTCTGACTCGACATGAGTACCTCCCACTAGAAGCACAGTCGGTAGCGTCCCCTGACGACTTACACCGCACCGCAGGTGAACTGTCTGACGTGGTAGCACCTACCAGAGGCACGGACACCGAACAAGAACCACAACCAAGTGACTAGCTGGGGTCACGCTCGTCAGCGTGTGTCCAATTGCCCCCAACCACGTGTGCACACACAGACTATGCGTCCTAGGTCTGGCCCTCTGACTAGTTTTCCTCCGTAGCCAGACTCTGGCTAACGACGAGGGGCCTGACAGAAACCAGTCCAAAACCGTCCTCAGGGTAGCCTCTCCACCACTTCCTGGTGGGACAACACGCGTGTAAGCAGACTACGACTAGTGGAGTGTCACTGAAGGAGTAGACTCTCAAGTCAACGAAAAGCAACGTCACAACCGGACGGTACAAGGAACGCCCCTCGTACAAATCACCTTCGCACGGCGACACAAGCCGACAACAACATCTCCCGGCACCGCTCGGTACGACGAGAGACAAGCCGACACGACCCGTCCCCTTGATCGGTCCACCTTGGGCCGCTCAGGGATGTGCGGTCATACCGGGGGCCGCACCAGGTTTAAACGGTCAGGACGTGACCGTTCTACCCCAGGTCTAAACGGGCAGATGAACGGCTACCACAGGCCCGTTCAACTGATGTGCGGCCAGCTCCTGGCCGCACGCGGGTGATGAACGGTCCGCTATTGGCCGTTCATCTCCCAACGGTAATAAACCTGAACGGTTAGGCTGTAGCCGCACTAGGGAAGAGAGGCTATGGTTTAACCGTTCAAGGGTTGTGCGGTCCAGATCTAGCCTCACACCTAGGCGACGGCACCATACGACGTACGGCCAGCCCTTGGCCGCACGAAGGGTTGAGCGGCCAGCTCCTAGCCGCACACCCCGGTGCGCTGCACAACGGTAATAATCAACGGTCGAAAATCTAGGATTGGGCTGTAGTTATGGGGCCGCACTACAGGATTTGCGGTCCCACGATAGACCGCACAAGCCCACAGCGCGCCGAGCCGAGCCACAGCGCGCCGAGCCGATAAACGGTCAGAACAGCGTTGCACAAGGGTTGTGCGGCCACTGGTTCGACCGCATATCACTCACCGGCGCGAAAATGGCGAACCTCGCCGGAATCGCCCATTCCAACCCCAAACAAGCCCACGAAGGGGGAAACTGTGAGAGAAGAACCCCCAAGCCCCCTAGCATGCTCCTACGCTCCCGAAACGCAGAATTGTGACTTAAAACGATGGATCGGGCGGTCACTCTTCAAAGCATGCATGACCCTTCCCAGCACGAAATTAACCCCTCTCGACCTCGTCTCGAGCTAAAACTCGCGGGGAAGGAAGACAAGAGGCTAAGGAACATCACCCTACCTCCGGTTCGCGACGAGACACGTCGATCCAAGCCCGAATCCACTAAGAACGCCGTTAAAACCTCACCTTCCCACGCTTCCCACGCTCGCTGCACGCCCGCACGATCGCCTCGTCGTCACCCACGTCCTCGCGCCATCGCATCGCCGCCGTCTACAGCCGGAACGGAGGTCGTCGCGCTCGAACGGGAGAGAGAGAGAGAGAGAGAGAGAGAGAGAGAGGGCGGCCACGGTCGTGAGGGAGGAAGAAGAAGAAAGGAAGAAGAAGAAGGAAAAAGAAAAGAAAAGAATGAGGAATTTATAGAACATCCAGAAATTCTGGAAAATACCAAAAAATCAAAAATTACATTTCCGGGATCCTCTGAACGCACCGATCGCAACGGTACCACTCGTGCCCAGGTGAACGACCCGGTTCACCCGCAGCGAGGTTTCGAAGGAATTACCGAAACCCACACCGGTATTCGGAAAACACGCGCGAAAAAAGCCGCGGAACGCTTCCGGGCTTCCGAAACAACTCCGGATCGCATCGATCCGAACACGAAAGATGTCCGAAACGAAATTTCGGACACAACGGAGCCGGACACTCCGAGAAACCAGATCCGGGACCCACAAAGAAGGATCCGAAAGGTCCGGGATATTACAGGTAAAGCTCCGAAGGGAAAAAGGCATGTGTAGAGTACATTGAAGCCACAGAGATAGTACAGTAAGCAATTAAATTTCATTAGTTCGGTTTGCTAAAGTAGTATAAATAAAATTACTTTTTAATTAACAGTTTCAATTTAACAATTACATCAGAATCCAGTCTAGAAAATTAAAGACAAGTACATGCCACAGGAAAAGAACGTACACTGAGGTCGGGGGAAACCTGACGCAGGTACCGCTGGCAGCTACAGACGCGCCACACCAGGAACCACGAACAGAGACGACGCCACCCACCTGAAAAGCAGGGGTGAGTCTCCAAACAGAGGCTCAGTAGGGGTCACGCGGATCCCCACTGAAAAACACGCAGCACACGGAACAGAAAGCAACAGAAGTAACAGCAGGTGTAGCAAAGCAGGAAACTACACTACGAAGGTGTAAAAAGAACGGGAACAGCAGGAGTAGGGAACAAGTAGGAAAGTGGGAGAATCCGCACCAGACAAGCGGTTACCGAACTAACCTCGGCACCCCAAACTACTCCAAGTAGCGACAGAATGGCGACTCCGATCTGACAAAGTCAGGAGTTACCGATTTGTCGACACGACGCCAGGCCTAAGACGAAGATAAGCAAGGACAAACAAAAAGTCTAGGAAAGACCCAGACAGATGACGGACAGACCCGGCGAACACACACGACTAGAACGTCGTGCACGCAACGCCACACTGACCTCGAGTAGGGCCATAGAAAGGCTAACTCGGGAAGGTCACGACGCACAAGAAACGCCGAGAACACGAAGAGTCACGTATCACGTGACGGAAGTGCCTCCTCACAAGGAGAACAGCCAGCTGCGTCCACTGACGTCTTATGCTGCGCCCCGAGTGTCTCGCCTACGGTACCGCTGAAACCACGACAGAGTCGCAGACACGCACTGAACCAAAATAAGAACAACATCAACAAGAGACTAGTCAGGGTCACACCCGTCGGTGTAAGTCCTCAGTCCCTGACAACGTGTGCATACACTGGCTCTAGCCTAAGCCAGGTTCTCTAGCTAGTTTTCTCCCTCGGTAGGACGCTATCGTTGGCTGGGAGCCCACGGAACTAGCTTACAAACCGTATCTCGGAAACTGCCCTTTCCACCCCTCCGAGGTGGGTCAACACACTGGACCACGTGCATCGACAGGCCATGACAAGCGGAGGTTCACGAGACATCAAACTCAAGAACACAAGTGCTAGAGTGCGGACAAGCTAGAACGCACTGTCACACGCACTACTAGGCACCACTGGCAGTACTACTACTCCCAACAGAGTCAGGATTAGGCAACTAGACCTACAACGTAACGATCCTTGAGTCGGACGACTCAAAGGCAAGATCATCACTGACAGCAGAACAAGCCGCCAATCGGTCTAATCCTAAGCCATGCGAAACAACACTCCGCAGAAAGCGACTCATGGAGACCTGAGGGAACATCGAGGACCCTCATACACGCCTGGACACACGGACCGAGGTAAGGCGATACCTCGAGGTATCCAGAACCAATGTCTCGAGCTGGACAAAACCGCCGAGACACACGAAGCTACCTGTCAACCCCTGGGTAACCCCCGGTTGACCGGAGCCAGACATCACCGACACAAAACACGGCATGCACAAGCACTCCTGGCTGTCCCATCAAGGTTACTGCCCTCATAGGACGTCAACAGACACCCACGGGTCACGGGCAAACCATGAGACCAAGCCAAGACAAGCAAAAACCGAAACGACAAAAACCACGCTCTGGCAGAACGGACCGTCATTCAACCACTAGGCAGACCCAGCAGTCAAGGAACAGCCGCCACGCAACCAGAGACAAGGACATTGGCAATTCTAGATTGCGTCGTTAGGGAACTGTCGTAGTCAAGGAAAAGACCGCACCCAGTCACCTAAACCGACCGATCCAGAAGACCACTGCCACACAAACACAGCCCTAGAACACCAACCTACGACTGCCCAACACACGGGCGAACACCGAACACCCAACGACCATCTCGGCCACAACAGGGCTGTAACGCACCACCACAGGGGCGTTACAGGTGCCTGACGCACCAGGGCGGGCGCGTCAGAGCCAACAGGCACAAACACAAAACGCGAACCACGTAACGCACCAGGGCAGGCGCGTTACAACGACCTAACGCACAACGACAGGCGCGTTACGCCAACCTAACGCACGGGAGCAGACGCGTCAGGGCCACAGACCCAAGTCTGAAAACTCAGACAAACAGCACGTAACGGTCCACGACGGACGCGTTACAACGCTGTGACGCACGGGGGCAGGGCCGTTAGAGCTAACAGACAGCCACCCAACTCAGCCAAACAGAGTGTAACGGCCTGGGGCAGCCGCGTTACACAGTTGTGACGCACAGAGGCACCGTCGCTACACAAACCGACTGACCCGGTCAAATCCAGTCAAACAGAACGTAACGGCCTGGGGCAGGCGCGTTACGCGAGCCTGACGCACTAGGGCAGGCGCGTCAGAGGAACCGACTTAACCAAAACGCAAGACGACAAAATAGCTGTGACGCATGCACCCGGACGCGTCAGGGAGCTATGACGCACCACTCCTAGGCTGTCACACTCTCACAGCCACGAAAACTTATAAAAACGAACATGTTGTGACCCCTCTATGTTGATGATGTTGACACTTGCTTTATTTCATTGGCAACACTATTGTTTTGATTGATTGGCAACTGCTCTTGCTTTGATGAAATTGCTCTATCAGATTGACTATGTGTTCCTTGCATTTCATACGCTGCTGTTTGCATTTCTCACTGTCATGGGTCGACGCATCCTCTGATGGGTCGACTCCTTTAGCAGACTTGTCTAGATTGAGTCTATACAGCGTCAGTTCATGCATGTCTTAGGCTAAGTCTGTACAACGTCTCATTCATGCTTTGATTAATGAAGTCTGTACATCAGTCTTCACATTCTAAGTCTGTACAGCTGTTGGGTTTGGACTCAGAGTCTGTACACTCGATTCGCCTTTGAATTGGTCAAGTGTGTACATTCCTTCACTGTAGCTTTCACGTATCCAAAGTCTACACATCGTGAAAGTCTATTCATTCTTCACTGACTTTCGTTCAAGGCAAAGTCTATACATTGGAGTCTTTCCCTACGTTTCTTAAGTGAAGTCTGTACACTCGTTTCTGAAGCCTGAAGTCTATACACTCCAGCCTATTCCTACGATCAAGGCTTTAGCTACACTCAAGTCTGTACATTGGCTTCGCTTCATCAAGTCTGTACATTGAATCGCCAACTTCTTTCAAGTCTACACATCGCTTGATTTCCTAAAGTCTGTACATCCACAGTGAAACTTGAAGTCTGCACATTGGTCTTCAAATCCAAAGTCTGCACATTGGTCTTCGAATCCAAAGTCTATACAATGGTCTTCACACTTGAAGTCTATACATTCGATGTGCAGAGTTGATGTCTATACTGTGCCTTATGCTGATCGAGTCTACACATTGGTCGGTGGCAAGTCTGTACACTGGCCTCAGCTATTCAAGTCTATTCACTGGACTGTTTGGTCAAGTCTATACACCCTTCAGTTGAAATTCCAAGTCTGTACATCGGACTGTGTTAAGTAAAGTCTATACATCCGATTGTACAGTGTCTTAGCCATCGTCTCACTTCTTCAAGTCTACACAATGGTCGGTGGTAAGTCTACACATTGGTGTTTCATTCGAAGTCTGTACACTCACCAGTGAACGACAAGTCCACACATTGGACTGTAGCTGCTTGTTCTTCAAAGTCTGTACATTGGGCTTTCACATGAAGTATGTACATCCGTTCGTTCTGCATCGTTATCAAGTCTGTACAGCCACTCTTTGAGCATCAAGTATATACATTGGTATTGGGTGAGCATAGTCAAGTCTGTACACTGCACTCGAGTCCGTTGTCTTCAGTAAAGTCTATACATTGGCATCGGTCTTCACCTTGAGTATGTACAGTGGCTGCTTCATATAGGAAGTATGTACAGCCGTTGCCTCTTCATATAAAGTCTATACTTTGGGCAAGTCTGTACACTGGTTTTCCTTCTTATGAAGCCTTTATATTTACTAAGTCTATACACTGCTTTCCTTCTCATGAAGCCTTTACGATCATTGAGTCTATACACTGCGTTGTGCATACTTTGCATTGCACTCGTGGTTGCAAAGCCTGTACAGGGTTTACAGTTAAACTGAATATGTTCTTGTCTGTCTGACAGGGAATGCAGAGACAAATGAAGGGCACGTGATCCGAGGTACCTGGCTCGTGATCCGAGAAGAACAAGGTATCCAGATGAGGACACGTGTTCTGACACTCCATTGGATGCTGCCACGTGGTCCAAATGCTTTGGCGGGAAACGTGGAGAGCACACGCCTGCTGCTGCTGCTGCTATATATACATGCCTTCTTCCACAGAAGAAGGAGATCGAAGAGAAGGATAGAAAGTCTATACAGCCAAAGCAGCAAGGCTCCTTCGATCCACTGAGAGAAAAGATACAGAGAAGAAGAAGAAATAGAGAAGAAGAAGAAAACGAGAGAAGAAGAGATAGAGAGCTGATTGAGAGTGAGAGTGAGAGAGTTTGTATCTCAGTCTCGTGGTTCAAAACCAGAGCTGAGCTTTGCTCTTTAGAGCTACATTGCTTTTGGGTTTTCCTTTTTCGTTTTGATTCTGTCTATCATTTCCGAATATTGTTTCCTCAAGCTGTGTGTCAGCGGTCTTGCAGTGGTAGTCTCCACTGGACGGGTTAAGCTGTATTTCCCCAGCGGTTGCAGAGGATCAGATCCTCTGGTCGGCAAGCTGTAGTGCCCAGCGAAGCTGTGTATCAGCGGATTGTTTGGCCAAGCTGTAAAGCCCAGCGGACGCAAGCTGTGTTGCGCAGCAGGAAGCCATACTCGGTTGAGTGTGGGGTGGACGTAGGTCGTTGACCGAACCACCTAAAAATTGTGTGTGCAGTGTGTTTGTGTTTTTGTTTGATCTGTGTGCGATGGGAATTCTTGCTTAGCTTATTTGGTTTCATCGCTCATGCTCATGTCTAGCTTTCGATATATAGATATGGTGAATGGCTTTCATGGGTCGACCCTTTGCTTAGCATTCTTCCTTTAGCTTAACTGATGTTTGCCTAAATTCCGCTTTAGAACTTACAGTAGTTTTAAATTAGGCAAGTTGATCTATTCACCCCCCCTCTAGATCCACACTCAGTGGAGATAGACTGCGTCCATCTAACCCAACACTTGGTATCAGAGCCTAACTCTTCTGCAGGGACTCATCGCCCGAAGAGAATAGGCAGAGATGGATGCTCGAGGGATGATTGCCGAAGGTCACTCAACAACGAAGCCCCCATTCTTTGATGGATCAAACTACGCATACTGGAAGAACCGTATGCAAGTGTTCCTCAGGGCTAAGGATTATGAGATTTGGAAGATTGTCAGCAAGGGACCTTATGAGCTGTCCCCGAATGAAGATGTATGGACCAAGGAGGAGATCAGAAGGTCCACGCTGAATTGGAGTGCTATAAATGCTATCCAGTGCGCTCTGCATCCTACAGAATTCTCCCGTGTGTCTGCTTGCAAATCAGCTAAGGAGATGTGGGATGCGCTGGAAGTAATTCATGAAGGTACATCTCAAGTAAGAGAGCAGAAGGCCAATCTTCTTGTATCTGAGTATGAAGCCTTCAAGATGAAGCAGAACGAGTCCATCAGCGAAATGTACGCTCGGCTGACTGTCATAACCAATGGCCTCAGAGGTTTTGGGAAACCTCAGACAGAGTATGATGTAGTGAGGAAAATTCTGCGCTCCCTGACTCCCATTTGGCACACCAAAGCAACAGTGATGGAGGAGTCAAGGGACTTGCGTAATACTAAAGCTGATGAGCTGATTGGCTCACTAATGGCATATGAGATAAACATGCCAAGGACAGATGAAGCCGAGAGGAAGAAGAAGCCGATAGCGCTGAAGGCTAGTTCCAGCAAATCAACAAAATCCAGCTCCAGCAGCTCTTCATCATCAGAGGAGAGCCTAAATGAAGAAGAAGATGTGACTCGATCTGAGATAGCCATGATGACTAGAGAGTTCAGGCGATTTCTCAGAAAGGGAGCAGGACGGTTCGGCCAGAAGAAATACAATGGTGGCCGAAAGGATAAAAGGTATAAATCTAAATCTGCAAAGAAAAATGAAGCTAATGTCTGTTATCAATGCAGGAAACCAGGGCATCTGAAAGCTGACTGTCCAGACAATCAGAAACATAAGGACAGGTCAAAGAAGAAAACCAAGAAGGGAAGAGCTATGATCAGCACATGGAGTGATGAAGATGAAGGCTCTTTCAGCAGCAGCTCAGATAGTGAAGCCGAATCTGAACAGCCCATTTGCCTTATGGCAACAAGCTCCGAAGATAGAGAGGAGGACACAGATGAGGTAATCACTAGATTTGAAAACTTCACAATTGCTGATTGGGTAGATGCTTATCATGACATAGCTGATAGAGCTGATGATATTAGAAAAGAGAATAGGCATCTTAGAAGAAAAATCAATTCCATGCAAAATGATAAAACTCTATCTGATAAAATTGCATGTTTGGAATCTGAAAATGATAAACTGAAACTCACATGCTCTGAAGTAGAGGACATCAAAATTGAGTTAAAGGTTTCTAGGGAAGAGAATCTAAGGCTTGAAAATGAAATTGATGAATGGAAGCTGAAGATTCAAAAATGTGAAAGTGAAGTAAAAATCATCTCTGAAAAATATGAAGCTGTCCTCAATGTCAACAATGAGCTGAAAAAGTCTATTGATGAACTTCAGAAAGATAATGAGGATAAAATGAAAACCATTGAGAAAATGACCCAAGGAACAGATAACTTAAATGCTTTGTTAGGGTCAAAGGTTAATTTCAGAAAAGAGGGCCTAGGATTTAGTTCTAGTGCAACAAAAACATTTGGGATGAGAACAATTTCATTTGTTGCTCAAAAGGAAAAGGGACCTCTAATTAGCATGAACTCAACAAATTTGATGAACAAAACTGCTAATCTGAAAAAGCCCAGTGCTGAGGAGAAGGGCAAACGAAAGGTTAATGAGCCTAGTAGAGCCAGCACATCCAAGCAGAATCCTAGGGCTCAGACTCAGGTTAGGGGTCAACCTACACAGTCCAGTAAACCCCAGGTCAAGGTAACCAAGTCTCCACCATCAACTCCACCTCTGAAGAAGACCCAATACAAACCTGTGTATAGGTCAGCAGGGTCCAAAGTACAGGGGAGACAGAGTGCTGCTAGGAGTCAACCCAATTATTTTTATCAACCCAGAGCTCAGACCCACTACAATGCACAGCCAACCTACTTCAATAGGTCAGATTGGTCTAGAACTCAGGGTAGGTTTACAGGTCTTGCACACCAGGGTGCTCAATATCAAAGACCTTACAGTAGAAATTGGGTCAATGGGTATGGTTACTGGACATCTAGAAACCAATATTTCCATAGCCAGCCCAGGAACTACTATGGCCAAAATTTTGTGAACACACCCTGGCCAAGGCACTGGCACAGAAATAACAATACTGTCAATAATCATGCTGCTGCCAATAAGAAAAAGAACAATAAAAAGAAAAGGAACAACAACAGAAGAAAATCTGTAGGATCCACTGAACAAAGTTCATTTAAACAAATGTGGATTCCGAAACATCTGCTTTCCTGCTTTGCTTCTAGTTCATTTACATTGGAGCCCAATCAGTCTTGGGTTCCAAACTTCTCTACCTAATTGTGTATGCAGGTATGCCTGGCAGCCAAGAACAACTTGTGGTACATGGATAGCGGCTGCTCCAGGCATATGACAGGAGATAAGGCCAAATTTTGCATGCTGACTGAGAAAGTAGAAGGCCTTGTCACCTTTGGAAGCAACACAAAGGGTAGGATTATCGGATCAGGTAAGGTAGGTAAGTGTTCTACCTGCTGCATTGATGATGTTATGCTGGTTGAAGGGTTAGCCTATAATCTACTTAGCATCAGCCAGTTATGTGATAAAGGTTACAATGTTTTATTTAATTCTCAATGCTGCAAGGTTTTTGAACCTGATTCTGATATTGTCAAATTTTCTGGAAAAAGAATAAATAATACTTACATGATAAATTTAGATGAAATTCAACACACTAACCTTTGCCTTACTGCCAGTAGAGAAGACATAGCATTTTTATGGCATCGTAGGTTAGGTCATGCTAGCTACACTGTTTTGCACAAATTAAATAAGCATGGCATGGTTAGAGGACTTCCTGAAGTCTCATTCAAGAAAGAAAATAAAATCTGTGATGCATGCACTCAATCAAAGATAACTAGAAAGTCATTTAAGTCTAGAACTGAAAATCTGTCTTCCAAACCCTATGAGCTGATACATATGGACCTTTTTGGGCCAACTAGATCTGTCAGCCTATCAGGGAGGAGGTATGGGTTTGTCATGGTAGATGACTTTTCTAGGTATACTTGGGTTTATTTCTTATCTAATAAGAGTGATGCTTTCTCTGAATTTCAAGAGTTTTATGATAAAACAAATCAGAAAATTGAAAACATTTTGTCTGATCATGGAGGTGAGTTTGAAAACTCACAATTTGATGAATTCTGCAGGTCAAATGGAATCAACCACAGGTACTCCTCACCAAGGACACCTGAGCAGAATGGAGTTGTGGAGAGAAGGAACAGAACCCTAGTGGAAATGGGTCGTACACTCCTTGTCGAAGGTGGTCTACCAAGGAAATTTTGGGCTGAAGCAGTGAACACTGCCTGTTATGTAATTAACAGAGCCATGGTAAGACCTTCTACCCAGCAAACACCATATGAGATCTTAAAAGGTAAGAAACCTTCTATTGCTCACTTCAAGGTCTTTGGTTGTAAATGTTTCATTCACATAAATGATAAGAAGGACCTTGATAAATTTGAACCTAAAGGAGAACCAGGAATTTTTCTTGGCTATTCTGAAAACACCCGAGCATACAGAGTGTACAATCTGAACTCTAAGACTGTTGAAGAATCTCCACACATAGTTTTTGATGAATCCTTGGTAAATTCTAATGTTGGTCAATGCAGGAATGAAAACAATGGTGAAATTCTGAAGGAAGGAGATCCTGCAGACAAATCCGAGGATGAAGAAGGACATAAAGAGCTTAATGAAGAGGAGCCTACAGTTCAGGGGGAGGTAAATCAAGTTCATGATAGTCCAATTGCAAATATTAGATATCTCAAGGATCATCCTGTAGATAATGTTATTGGAAATCTGCATGACCCTCCTAGGACTAGAGGCCACTTAAGAATTCAACATGAACTGAATGCTTATGCTTTTGTATCAAACACAGAACCCAAGTCCATTGACTGTGCTCTCCAAGATGTGCATTGGATTAATGCCATGCATGAGGAGCTCAATCAATTTGACAGGAATAAGGTGTGGTTTTTGGTTCCACCTCCTGATCATGAAACAGTCATAGGGACTAAATGGGTATTTAGAAACAAAACTGATGAAGCAGGGAATGTTACTAAAAATAAAGCCAGACTTGTAGCTCAGGGGTACAATCAGGAATTTGGAATAGACTTTGAAGAGTCTTTTGCCCCTGTAGCTAGGTTAGAAGCAATAAGAATTTTATTGGCTTATGCATGTTCCCTAGGAATAAATCTTCAGCAGATGGATGTGAAATCTACTTTTCTAAATGGGGAAATTAATGAGGATGTATATGTGAGACAGCCTCCTGGGTTTGAATGTTTAGATTTCCCTAATCATGTTTACAAGCTCAATAAAGCTCTCTATGGTTTAAAGCAAGCTCCTAGAGCTTGGTATGACAGGTTGAGCAAATTTCTCACCGACAAGAACTTCACAAGAGGTATAGTTGATCAAACATTGTTTACCAAGGTAAGCCATCCAGATATTCTTATCATTCAGATTTATGTGGATGACATTGTGTTTGGGTCAACTAACCCCAAATTGTGTGAGGAATTCTCTCAAATAATGACTGATGAATTTGAAATGAGCTCAATGGGTGAGCTCAAACTATTTCTTGGACTGCAGGTTACACAAACAGAAGATGGCACCTTCATCTCTCAGTCCAAGTATGTAAAGAACTTATTGAAGAAGTACAAAATGGACAACCTCAAGGAAATAGCTACTCCAATGTGTACCTCAACCAGTTTGGATGAAGATTCTAAAGGTAAACCTGTGGACCAAAGGCTATACAGAGGTATGATCGGATCTCTTCTCTATCTTACAGCATCTAGGCCTGATATACAATTTGCTGTGTGTTTATGCTCTAGATTTCAGGCCAGTCCTAAAGAAACTCACTTTAAAGCTGTGAAAAGGATTTTTAGGTATTTACTAGGCACCCAAGAACTAGGTCTCTGGTATCCTGCTAAGTGTGAGTTAGAGCTTCTAGCCTACACTGATGCAGACTATGCTGGGTGTCGAGTAGATAGAAAAAGCACCAGTGGCTACTGTCAATTCCTTGGTGGCTGTCTAGTGTCTTGGGCATCTAAGAAGCAACACACTGTAGCATTATCCACAGCTGAAGCTGAGTATGTTGCAGCATGTAATTGTGCAGCCCAAGTACTTTGGATTAAGCACCAACTGGCTGATTATCAGATAAATCTGGGATGCATTCCACTTTTATGTGATAATACTAGTGCTATATGCCTTGCTAAAAATCCTGTTCACCATTCTAGGACTAAGCATATAGAGATAAAACATCATTTTCTTAGAGATGCTGTAAATAAAAATGAGATTGAAATGAATTTCATAGAAACTGAAAAATAAATTGCTGATATTTTTACTAAGCCTCTTGGGAATGAAAATTTTAAGTTTCTTAGAAGAGAACTTGGCTTATGTAAATTTCAGCATGATGAATGATTGTTTAACTGCTGTGAATAAAATTTCTGATGTGGACTTGCATTTGATTGCTTGGATAATTCATGTGGATGTGAATATTGAAACAGACTCATAATCATTACTGAACATGCATGTAGAACTGTCCTGCATTGCATTTCTCTACATAACCGTGGTATATTAAATAGTAGGCTACTAAAGGGCAGGGAAATCTGTCTGGAGGTTCTTACTATGTGTGAGATGGTCCTTGAGACCAGGTTCTCCGCCTAGTACCATGGGTTATATTGATTGATAGGGGAGTCTGAATGAGCATGAATTTCAAAATACTTTGTTCAGTGTTCAAAGAAAACATTGCATATATTCAGGGGAGCTTGTCGAGTATTTGCATGTCTTTGCATATCATTCATTCATGACCTATGCATAAGCTCTCTCTCAATTAATTCTTACCTTTCATTAGCAAATTGCATGCATATAGACAGGGGGAGTATTGCTAGAAATTCAGAGTGGTTTCAACTTTCTTGAAGTCATTCAACCTTTAACTCTGAATACTTGTCTCTGACATTATGGCAATCTGTTGGTCAGTTCTGATTTCTAAGCAGTAGAAAATGGACTTCTTCATTTATAAGAATTTGAATTGTTCAAAGACTGATGTAATGGTTTAAATCTTATAATGGTTGGAGTTTAAAGATTGCAATCAGTATATAAGTAAGTTGAAAATTGATAAAACTCTCAACCTCTTTCTTATTTCATGTCAGACAAAGCTAATCATATCTGAAATCTGAAAACTCATCTGAAATCATGTTAGAGAGGTTAAGTATGTGTATTGTTCTTAAACAAGTCATTCTGAAACATAAAAAGGACAGCTAAGAAAGATATTGAAAAACATTGAAAATCATTGAAAATTAATATTGGCAGAGCAATGACTGGTAAATCACTGAGAAACTGAGTGATCCATCACAGAAGTGGACAACACTCATGTCATGAAGTGTATCAGCTATCTCTGTATAAAATGTTCAAAACAGCAGGCTGGTTTCACTGAGTACCTGGGGGTAACTGGCGTCTGATAAACGTGTACCCTCACACAAAAAGGTGTAACTCAGTTCTGTTAAATTTGATCATAGGCAGAATGGTCCATCTTGTTGAGTATCTAGGGGTATTGGCGTCTGATAAACGTATACCCTTACGCAGAAAGACTTATGGTACCTGAATGCTCTAAATGGTCTAATATTGATAATGCTGCTCCTTCAAAAGAAAAGTTCATGAGTGTCAATTTGTTTAGTTTCAATACATGACTTGGTTTCTCTCAATATTTTTATGAGACTATGAAAGTAAGATATTATGAAACTAAATCTTTCATGCAAATGTGATTCTGGTTTATTGTTTTATCATGCACAGTGAACTTATCTATTGCTTGTAGTGCATGAACTCCAAATTTTATCATCCTTAAACCAGAACTCTTTCTGACAGCAGTTTCTAATTTCATATGACTGAAGACTCTATGCTTTAGAATGCTTATTCATGAACTACCTGTTCAGAATGCCAGTCAGTTCTTCTCTTGATCCTTCCCTTCTATTTAATTTTTCCCTCCTCTTTGTTGATGGCAAAGGGGGAGAATATTGTCTAGGGGGATGTCTAGGGGGAGAATACATATCTGTCTGAATTCTGAATTCATTCCAAGGGGGAGTGGGAGTGTATATGCATAATGATAAGGGAGAGTTTGAGGCAGTGAGTTGCATGCATTCATAGCATCTGCATGTCAATCTGCATAACTCATCATGTCTTTCATCAAACATATACCTATATGTCAGGATGTTGTTATTCTACTTCATATGGGGTTGCCATCATCAAAAAGGGGGAGATTGTTGTGACCCCTCTATGTTGATGATGTTGACACTTGCTTTATTTCATTGGCAACACCATTGTTTTGATTGATTGGCAACTGCTCTTGCTTTGATGAAATTGCTCTATCAGATTGACTATGTGTTCTTGCATTTCATACACTGCTGTTTGCATTTCTCACTGTCATGGGTCGACGCATCCTCTGATGGGTCGACTCCTTTAGCAGACTTGTCTAGATTGAGTCTATACAGCGTCAGTTCATGCATGTCTTAGGCTAAGTCTGTATAGCGTCTCATTCATGCTTTGATTAATGAAGTCTGTACATCAGTCTTCACATTCTAAGTCTGTACAGCCGTTGGGTTTGGACTCAGAGTCTGTACACTCGATTCGCCTTTGAATTGGTCAAGTGTGTACATTCCTTCACTGTAGCTTTCACGTATCCAAAGTCTACACATCGTGAAAGTCTATTCATTCTTCACTGACTTTCGTTCAAGGCAAAGTCTATACATTGGAGTCTTTCCCTACGTTTCTTAAGTGAAGTCTGTACACTCGTTTCTGAAGTCTGAAGTCTATACACTCTAGCCTATTCCTATGATCAAGGCTTTAGCTACACTCAAGTCTGTACATTGGCTTCGCTTCATCAAGTCTGTACATTGAATCGCCAACTTCTTTCAAGTCTACACATCGCTTGATTTCCTAAAGTCTGTACATCCACAGTGAAACTTGAAGTCTGCACATTGGTCTTCAAATCCAAAGTCTGCACATTGGTCTTCGAATCCAAAGTATATACAATGGTCTTCACACTTGAAGTCTATACATTCGATGTGCAGAGTTGATGTCTATACTGTGCCTTATGCTGATCGAGTCTACACATTGGTCGGTGGCAAGTCTGTACACTGGCCTCAGCTATTCAAGTCTATTCACTGGACTGTTTGGTCAAGTCTATACACCATTCAGTTGAATTTCCAAGTCTGTACATCGGACTGTGTTAAGTAAAGTCTATACATCCGATTGTATAGTGTCTTAGCCATCGTCTCACTTCTTCAAGTCTACACAATGGTCGGTGGTAAGTCTACACATTGGTGTTTCATTTGAAGTCTGTACACTCACCAGTGAACGACAAGTCCACACATTGGACTGTAGCTGCCTGTTCTTCAAAGTCTGTACATTGGGCTTTCACATGAAGTATGTACATCCGTTCGTTCTGCATCGTTATCAAGTCTGTACAGCCACTCTTTGAGCATCAAGTATATACATTGGTATTGGGTGAGCATAGTCAAGTCTGTACACTGCACTCGAGTCCGTTGTCTTCAGTAAAGTCTATACATTGGCATCGGTCTTCACCTTGAGTATGTACAGTGGCTGCTTCATATAGGAAGTATGTACAGCCGTTGCCTCTTCATATAAAGTCTATACTTTGGGCAAGTCTGTACACTGGTTTTCCTTCTTATGAAGCCTTTATATTTACTAAGTCTATACACTGCTTTCTTCTCATGAAGCCTTTACGATCATTGAGTCTATACACTGCGTTGTGCATACTTTGCATTGCACTCGTGGTTGCAAAGCCTGTACAGGGTTTACAGTTAAACTGAATATGTTCTTGTCTGTCTGACAGGGAATGCAGAGACAAATGAAGGGCACGTGATCCGAGGTACCTGGCTCGTGATCCGAGAAGAACAAGGTATCCAGATGAGGACACGTGTTCTGACACTCCATTGGATGCTGCCACGTGGTCCAAATGCTTTGGCGGGAAACGTGGAGAGCACACGCCTGCTGCTGCTGCTGCTATATATACATGCCTTCTTCCACAGAAGAAGGAGATCGAAGAGAAGGATAGAAAGTCTATACAGCCAAAGCAGCAAGGCTCCTTCGATCCACTGAGAGAAAAGATACAGAGAAGAAGAAGAAATAGAGAAGAAGAAGAAATAGAGAAGAAGAAGAAAACGAGAGAAGAAGAGATAGAGAGCTGATTGAGAGTGAGAGTGAGAGAGTTTGTATCTCAGTCTCGTGGTTCAAAACCAGAGCTGAGCTTTGCTCTTTAGAGCTACATTGCTTTTGGGTTTTCCTTTTTCGTTTTGATTCTGTCTATCATTTCCGAATATTGTTTCCTCAAGCTGTGTGTCAGCGGTCTTGCAGTGGTAGTCTCCACTGGACGGGTTAAGCTGTATTTCCCCAGCGGTTGCAGAGGATCAGATCCTCTGGTCGGCAAGCTGTAGTGCCCAGCGAAGCTGTGTATCAGCGGATTGTTTGGCCAAGCTGTAAAGCCCAGCGGACGCAAGCTGTGTTGCGCAGCAGGAAGCCATACTCGGTTGAGTGTGGGGTGGACGTAGGTCGTTGACCGAACCACCTAAAAATTGTGTGTGCAGTGTGTTTGTGTTTTTGTTTGATCTGTGTGCGATGGGAATTCTTGCTTAGCTTATCTGGTTTCATCGCTCATGCTCATGTCTAGCTTTCGATATATAGATATGGTGAATGGCTTTCATGGGTTGACCCTTTGCTTAGCATTCTTCCTTTAGCTTAACTGATGTTTGCCTAAATTCCGCTTTAGAACTTACAGTAGTTTTAAATTAGGCAAGTTGATCTATTCACCCCCCCTCTAGATCCACACTCAGTGGAGATAGACTGCGTCCATCTAACCCAACAAAACAGACGCTGTAGCGGTCTATCGTAGGGCCGTCAGAGACTGTGACAGTCTCTGATACGACCGCTACACCGGCCACGGCGGGAAAACAGTGGAAACGCCAAATCGGGCCGTTCCACGCCCCATTCACACCGAAGCGCAGGGGAAACAAAGCTACACGATGGCAAAAGACATCTGGAGGCTAAAAAGCCCACATGCACGCGCTAAAATGCAAGATCGGGGCGATTCTAACGAATCAACCCAAAACGAGTCACCGAGCTTCCCGGACTCCTACCAGCCTCGAATGACAACTGATCGACACGAAACTAACATGAATGGGATCCAGACATCCCAACGGTCAATTTGATACTAACTACGCCGCAAATGGTTGCCGTTTTCCGACGAACCCTACAAAATTCGAAAATCACGGTTTAGGCTAAACAAGCCCAAACTCAGCCGTTTCCACGCCGAACAACGTGCAATGACAGGAAAAACGGGTAGGGAGAAGTGGTGATCCGTTACCCTACCTCCACCGAAGAAACCGTGCCACGAAGGGACTAAACCGCGCCGAAAACCGCGCCGCGAGCTCAAACGCCGGCTTTGAATCCACCGTTTGGGATCGCGTCAAAACCACTCCATCTTCACTCCGTCGCGCACCCAATCGCTCCACAGCATCCCCAGCACGTGCCCCTAGGTCCTCCGTCTGCAACCGGAGCCGAGGTAGCTCGAGAGGAGAGAAAACGAAGAGAGAGAGAGGCGGCGGCGAAAATGAGATGGGAGAAGGAGAGGAAGGAAAAGAAATAGGAAAAGAAATTAGAAATTTTCCTAATTTTTGAAAAATCTGATTTTTGGGTCTAACTCAGAAAAATACGTAAAAATAGGTAAAACGACCGGCTCGAAGAGTACATCGTCGCTGTAGCATCTGCGAGTTGATGAACTGACAAGTAAACTCACCGTAGGGTTCCGCAACTAGTACGAGAGAAAAACCCACACGGATCGTAAAGCTTAACTCGGAAGTCACAAAAGCGAATCGAAACTCACCGAAATAGATCCGAAAGATCCAATAAAGATCAAACTAGAATTACTAAGGATCCAGCAAAGATCCGGGACATTACATTCTCCCCTCCTTTAAGGAATTTCGTCCTCGAAATTTAAGGACTAGTAAGGGTAAGCAGGGAAGAACAACCCGATAGCACAACTACGAAACTGACACAAATCTTGAGAAACACAGCTCAGAGGAACATCGTCAGACTATAATCACGAGCACACGCTCTGGATCGAGCACGACACAAGTGAACACAAGTCAGACACCTCCGAAGACAAGGCAACGTCGCTTACGTCTCACCAAAAATGGAGACACGACACATGCCACAACAACAGACAACAGATACCGAAGAACACAACGACAGCACGGCAAGCAGCAACTTACACAAGGAGACACAGTCCTCTCAGCTGACAGCTCGACCACATCATCGGCTCCAGTGCCAAATGTAACAGAGAACACCTGGCACAAAAGACGCCAACGACAACAGCACCGGACCACAAACACAATCAAGTCAGCACTCACTCAGATATTACGTCTGATCGAGTCGCAAGTTAACTCTACCAGGAAAAGGGAGTACAGCAAGCTAACTGACAAGACCATGGTCTAAGACAGAGACACAAAATCATAGAGAAACAGCGATAAAACGACAACAACAGCACTTGCAGGATTCCGGCTTCGCACGGAACACAGAACCATGGAACACCACTGCAAGCAAGGTCACATCAAGGCACAAGAATGGCTGAACACACGACCACAAGGGACTAGTCATGCATCGAGCATCTCACTAAGAAGGGACCCACAACAACGAGAAACGACAATCTCAGGGAATGCAACTCAAGGACCACGAACACGCCTCGAGAGCACAACACCCAAAAGAGAGAATGCAGAGTAGAGGGTACTCAATCAGCAAGGAATGCCGACAAATTCCCCAACACTCACAAATGCCAATGCCAACACCCAGAATAACTCCAGCAACAGCACGGCAATAGGCAACATCAAGGCACAGGAAGCCAAGACAAAGTCACATCGAGAAAGAACAAACCTCTCGACTGGCCAGAATCTTACCACCAACGATCCTGAGCCCGTGGGTAACCAGCTCACACGCTTCAGCTGCGCACTCAACAATGCACGCAGGCACCAGAAAATATCTCGGTATCCGCATCCCAGCACACGCACGGCGACATCGCAATTCATGAAAATCGCAATATAACGCGCGACGAGTACTGATCCAGCGAACAACCGATCACAAGAAGCCTAAGCGCAAAGAAGAGGAGTACCAGCTTCAGCACAAGGCACAAAGAAAATGCTAATCTCAGCTTACCTTTACGTCCTAAAAATGGTAAATGAGCCTTCACAATACATCGGTCGCTGGACACGGCACACCAA
This sequence comes from Amorphophallus konjac, assembly GCA_022559845.1. Classification (NCBI taxonomy): domain Eukaryota; kingdom Viridiplantae; phylum Streptophyta; class Magnoliopsida; order Alismatales; family Araceae; genus Amorphophallus; species Amorphophallus konjac. Next base: position 144,966 of record JAHNEJ010001557.1, on the reverse strand, counting down.
ACACGGTGCACGACAGCTCTTAACACCATAATGGAGTCCAAAGTCAAGCAACCGTATAGCAAAGAGCAGATCATGCTCAGAATAAAGCTGTCCACACTTAAGCAGACACAGGACAAAAGCATCGCCAAGATAGCAATTCCAAGGCAAACCTCGAAAAGATTCCACCAGAGGGGACAAGAAGCAATAAGCTCAACCACAAAAGCTCACTAGGAAGGGAAAATCATAGCTTGCCTGAGCAACTTCTCAAACACGGAATCAAATCGAGCACTTCAACAGAAGCGAGACACATCAGGAGCTGAACAGACTCAAGCCGGGATGACCAAAACAACGTGAGAACATGTACGGTCATCAGACCAAGGCCAAAGGTCAACAGCAACCTGAACAACACATAGAGAAAACAACGCGACAAATCATCGCAACACCTAAGCCAGCAAAAGCCTGTACTGGACCTTAAGCACTCTGGATACTGCAATATCTCGGATTCCCATGTACTTCACACAACCATGCTCTGATAGCTCAGAAAAGAACTCCGAACATCTCAGAACACTACTCTGATACCAATCTGTGGCGACCCGGATCCCGGATACCAGGTATACCCGGTAGGACTACCGAATACACGTGATACCACATGGAACCCGCGAGGCCTCCCAAGAGCGGTAAAGCTCCGAATGGAGAAAGGCATGTGTAGAGTACATTGAAGCCACAGAGATAGTACAGTAAGTAATTAAATTTCATTAGCTCGGTTTGCTAAAGTAGCAGAAATAAAATTACTTTTTAATTAACAGTTTCAATTTAACAATTACATCAGAGTCCAGTCCAGAAAATTAAAGACAAGTACAGGCCACAGGAAAAGAACATACACTGAGGTCGGGGAAACTCGACGCAGGTACCGCTGGCAGCTACAGACGCGCCACACCAGGAACCACGAACAGAGACGACGCCACCCACCTGAAAAGCAGGGGTGAGTCTCCAAACAGAGGTTCAGTAGGGGTCACGCAGATCCCCACTGAAAAACACGCAACATACGGAACAGAAAGCAACAGAAGTAACAGCAGGTGTAGCAAAGCAGGAAACTACACTACGAAGCTGTAAAAAGAACGGGAACAGCAGGAGTAGGGAACAAGTAAGAAAGGGGGAGAATCCACACCAGACAAGCGGTTACCGAACTAACCTCGGCACCCCAAACTACTCCAAGCAGCGACAGAAGGGTGACTCTGATCTGACAAAGTCAGGAGTTACCGATTTGTCGACACGACGCCCGACCTAAGATGAAGACCAGCAAGGACAGACAAAAAGTCTAGGAAAGACCCAGACAGACGACGGACAGACCCGACGAACACACACGACTAGAACGTCGTGCACGCAACGCCACACTGACCTCGAGTAGGGCCACAGAAAGGCTAACTCGGGAAGGTCACGACGCATAAGAAACGCCGAGAACACGAAGAGTCACATATCACGTGACGAAAGTGCCTCCTCACAAGGAGAACATCCAGCTGCATCCACTGATGTCTTATGCTGCGCCCCGAGTGTCTCGCCTACGGTACCACTGAAACCACGACAGAGTCGCAGACACGCACTGAACCAAAATAAGAACAAAAGCAACAAGAGACTAGTCAAGGTCACACCCGTTGATGTAAGTCCTCAGTCCCCGACAACGTGTGCACACACTGGCTCTAGTCTAAGCTAGGTTCTCTAGCTAGTTTTCTCCCTCGGTAGGACGCTACCGTTGGCTGGGAGCCCACGGAACTAGCTTTCAAACTGTATCTCGGGAACTGCCCTTTCCACCCCTCCGAGGTGGGTTAACACACTAGACCGCGTGCATCGACAGGCCACGACAAGCGGAGGTTCACGAGACATCAAACTCAAGAACACAAGTGCTAGAGTGCGGACAAGCTAGAACGCGCTGTCACACGCACTACTAGGCACCACTGGCAGTACTACTACTGCCAATAGACTCAGGATTAGGTAACTAGACCTACAACGTAACGATCCTTGAGTCGGACGACTCAAAGGCAAGATCGTCACTGACAGCGGAACAAGCCGCCAATCGGTCTAATCCTAAGCCACGCGAAACAACACTCCGCAGAAAGCGACTCACGGAGACCTGAGGGAACACTGAGGTCCCTCAGACACGCCTGGACGTACGGACCGAGGTAAGGCGATACCTCAAGGTATCCAGAACCAATGTCTGGAGCTGGACAAAACCGCCGAGACACACAAAGCTACCTGTCAACCCCTGGATAACCCCCGGTTGACCGGAGCCAGACAACACCGACACAAAACACGGCATGCACAAGCACTCCTGGCTGTCCCATCATGGTTACTACCCTCATAGGACGTCAACAGACACCCACGGGTGACGGGCAAACCACGAGACCAAGCCAAGACAAGTAAAAACTGAAACGACAAAAACCACGCTATGGCAGAACGGACCGTCATTCAACCACTAGGCAGACCCAGCAGTCAAGGAACAGCCGCCACGCAACCAGAGACAAGGACATTGGCAATTCTAGATTGCGTCGTTAGGGAACTATCGCAGTCAAGGAAAAGACCGCACCCAGTCACCTAAACCGACCGATCCAGAAGACCACTGCCACACAAACACAGCCTTAGAACACCAACCTACGACTGCCCAACACACGGGCGAACACCGAACACCCAACGGCCATTTCGGCCACAACAGGGCTGTAACGCACCACCACAGGGGCGTTAGAGGCGCCTGACGCACCAGGGCGGGCGCGTCAGAGCCAACAGGCACAAACACAAAATGCGAACCACGTAACGCACCAGGGCACGCACGTTACAACGACCTAACGCACAACGACAGGCGCGTTATGCCAACCTAACGCACGGGAGCAGACGCGTCAGGGACACAGACCCAAGTCTGAAAACTCAAACAAACAGCACGTAACGGTCCACGACAGACGCGTTACAACGCTGTGACGCACGGGGGCAGGGCCGTTAGAGCTAACGAACAGCCACCCAGCTCAGCCAAACAGAGTGTAACGGCCTGGGGCAAGCGCGTTACACAGCTGTGACGCACAGGGGCACAGCCGCTACACGAACCGACTGACCCGGTCAAATCCAGTCAAACAGAACGTAACGGCCTGGGGTAGGCGCGTTACGCGAGCCTGACGCACTAGGGCAGGCGCGTCAGAGGAACCGACTTAACCAAAACGCAAGATGACAAAATAGTTGTGACGCATACACCCGGACGCGTCAGGGAGCTGTGACGCACCACTCCTGGGCCGTCACACTCTCACAGCCACGAAAACTTATAAAAACGAACAGACGCTGTAGCAGTCTATCGTAGGGCCGTCAGAGACTGTGACGGTCTCTGATACGACCGCTACACCAGCCACGGCAGGAAAACAGTGGAAACGCCAAATCGGGCCGTTCCACACCCCATTCACGTCGAAGCGCAGGGGAAACAAAGCTACACGATGGCAAAAGACATCTGGAGGCTAAAAAGCCCACATGCACGCGCTAAAACACAAGATCGGGGCGATTCTAACGAATCGACCCAAAACGAGTCACCGAGGTTCCCGGACTCCTACCGGCCTCGAATGACAACTGATCGACACGAAACTAACATGAATGGGATCCAGACATCCCAACGGACAATTTGATACTAACTACGTCGCAAATGGTTGCCATTTTCCGGTGAACCCTATAAAACCCGAAAATCACGGTTTAGGCTAAATAAATCTAAACTCAGTCGTTTCCGCGCCGAACAACGTGCAATGGCAGGGAAAACGGGCAGGGAGAAGTGGTGATCCGTCACCCTACCTCCACCGAAGAAACCGTGCCCCGAAGGGACTAAATCGCGCCGAAAACCGCGCCGCGAGCTCAAACGCCGACTTTGAATCCACCGTTCGGGATCGCGTCAAAACCACTCCATCTTCGCTCCGTCGTGCACCCAATCAGCTCCACAGCATCCCCAGCACGTGCCCCTAGGTCCTCCGTCTACAGTCGGAGCCGAGGTAGCTCGAGAGGAGAGAAAACGAAGAGAGAGAGAGGCGGCGGCGAAAATGAGATGGGAGGAGAGAGGTAGGAAAAGAAATAGGAAAAGAAATTAGGAATTTTCCTAATTTTCGAAAAATCTGATTTTTGGGCCTAACTCAGAAAAATACGTAAAAATAGTCAAAACGACCGGCTCGAAGAGTACATCGTCGCTGTAGCATCCGCGAGTTGATGAACTGACAAGTAAACTCACCGTAGGGTTCCGCAACTTGTACGAGAGAAAAATCCACACGGATCGTAAAGCTCAACTCGGAAGCCACAAAAGCGAACCGAAACTCACCGAAACAGATCTGAAAGATCCAATAAAGATCCAACCAGACCTACTAAGGATCCAGCAAAGATCCGAGACATTACAGGAGCGATTGAGAAGAGAGACACGGTGGATGATTCTGCCAAAACCTATTACACCAGAGAATAAAGCTACTTGCCCTGCAGTGCTACTAGAGGGAATCATCGACGATCTACGTTGAAGGGAAGATTCTCCTCCGGTGACCTTACCACCCAGCGAGCACCCGCCGAGTGAACACTGGGAGCGGCGAGCACTCGTTCTGAGGATCCACACGACCCTTCAGCTCTCGACTGCGATTTCCTTCTCTCTCTCTCTCCCTCGCTCTTCTCTATTCCTTATTAATCCGTTGCTGACTTAAGCATCGGAGGGTTGTCCCCTGGGGTAACACCCGGGACTCCTTATGACGCCTTTCTGATTTCTAGTGATTGCAGGTCTTCACGGGTGCGGGACGATTTCCCCAACAAATAAATAGAGAAGGTGGTACGTGGCCTACGAATCATTTTCCTGCCTCTACACTTAATTTTATCAATATCATGCTCATGTATCATTCCCAAATTCATCATTCTTTTTAAAGAATTAAAATTTACACATCCTAAGCGTTCATGCCATAATGCAGATGAATCAACATTAATATCAAATATAATAGAATAATAAGTAGAATTAGAAACACCATCCACCTCTTTATTCACAATATGATCGGCATGAATTTAAACAAGCCATTAGATGAATAGCCTTTTTCCAACAAAGGTTCCGGAACGCAATATCACAAACTTATTACGTTTGATATTGAACTCAAAACCCTCTCTCACTAGATATGAACCACTGAGAATATTCCAAGTGTAGAGGTGAAAAAATGGTCTCACGAACCTCGTACCACACTTTTAAGATTTGTTTGATTGGAGGAGAACGTCTTAGACACCGTGGAAGTCTGCAAACACTAGAAAGAATGTGTCAGAAGGAGCTCTGGGCATTTTCCCAGGGGATAACCCTCCGATGCTTAAGTAAGGATCGTAGCGAGATAAAGAGCAGCAGGAAATGAAGACGATGAGAGAGAGTGCGAGAGAGGAGTAGCCAAGCCTTGGGGTCGGAGATGAATCTTTGGAGGTGCTCGCCGTACACGACGAGTGCTCGGAGATCAGCTCCCTTTGGAATCTTCCCCCTCTCCTGTGGGCCTGAGCGTTTCTCTACGTGTGAGTGAGTAGGGGTCTCTGTGTATCTCTTCCTTTGTGTCTGTATGTGCGTGCCTGTATCTCTCTATGCGTGTCCTTGTCATCTGATTGAAGACCTATTTATATCGGTTCTCCTAGTGGTACAGACCCATCCCTTAACCCAGAAAGGCGTGAGTCGTAGGATAACACCTCCCCGCGATCGTGAGGAGTTTCCTATCATGCGCCTATTTATCCGGGCCATGCGGCCTTCAAGCCAGTCTTTTGGCGCTCTAGGTGCGTGCTCGCCCTTACTGGAGTAGAGGCCGACAATGGCAGGAGTAACGTTCGGGAGTAATGCTTGGTCGCCAGAGAGTCATCCGGCGCCCGAGATGCCCGTGTCGATGCCCCTTGTGGGCTGGCGAATCTTTCGTTCATCTTTATTGGGTTGCTTGGTGTGGGCCGCTAACTGTCGGGCTGCCTATTTTACACCCAGCGAGTCTTGGGCCGATGCGGGCCTGGCACTAGTGGTGTAGCAACCCTAATAAATGAATAATTGAAATGAATTAAAACATATATATTACAGAAGTAATATATAAAAGGAATAGGGTTAATTGGACGAAGTAAAACAAAATTAAAAATAACGCCTCTTATTAAGGCGTTAATTTATAAAGAAACGCCTCTATCCATGGCGTGACTAAAGAAAGGACGCCCACATATGCGGTCGTCAGTTCTCATACGACCAAATGGGTAAGTAAAAGAAACGCCCCTATCTTGGGCGTGTTTTAAAACACGAAACGCCCTTTGTCAAGGCGCTTTTTAAGAAACGCCCTAAAGTAAGGCGTCAATTAAAGAATAGACGCCCTGACCAAAGTCGTTAATTCAGTTCGAGAATCGATCGAACCCAGAACTTATCCAGGGAAAGATTAACCTAATCTAGTAAGTGTCTATTAGAGTAAGGACTCTATTAAGGATATATTACCCTCAATCAAACACTACTCTTGTTAGGACTTCAAAATCCTATAAATAACATGTTCGATCGAACCCTAAAACCCATTTGATCGAACGTCTGCTGCTAGGTACGTGAAGAACAAACTATTCCTTTGATCTCTGCTTTGCCTACACGAAGAACTAATGATTCTTCACTCTCTTTTCTTCTTACAGGTTGAGGAAGCCTAGACATCGTGAAGAATAAGGGTAAGTTCTTCTAAACTTCCATCTTCAGCCAAGCTTATGAAGAAATTTCTAATATCTCTTCATATTCCTCTGTAGGAAAACTCTAGGGATCGACCAAAGAACAAAGGTTCTCTGCCTACTGCTGATTCAGTTTATCCTTATCAACGCCTTCACGTGTCTGTCACCTTCAAATCCATTGTTAAGGTAGGATTTTCTCAAGTCACTGTAGCCCAAACTAAATTGATACAGTACAATAATTATCATGCATATACATGGTTTGGTTTACTATAGTTTCTGAACGACTTTCTGTTAATTTCTTGAAAGAAACGTCCTTAGCAAGGACGTGACTATGAAATACACGCCCCAGACTAGGGCGCTACTTTACAAGTCACGACCCTGCCAAGGTCGTCAATTTTGGATTTGACGCCCTGCACACAGGCGTTAATTTCATTTAATCATTAATCACCCATGTTAAGAATTGAGTATCTATGAAATAATGATCCTACAATGATGCATGATCACATGTCTTCAAACTTGCTAATTTTATTGTCATGACCATACATTCGTTCTCCATGAATTCTATTATCCTGAAATTATTACTGCCCATGAAAACTCATGGTATCTCTTGAATTCACGACCTAGACTAGGTCGTTTTCCATATGTAAACGCCCCATCATAGGGCGTGAATTAAAAATAAACGCCCCTTACTAGGGCGCGTATCTGTTAAAATCCTGGAATATATATTCTGTGAAAATAAGAATTTAATGATTAACGCCCCTGACAAGGGCGCGTTTTTGATAATTTCTGAAAATAAATATGTTCTGAAAAATATTGTAAATAAAAAGACGCCTGCTACTGTAGTCGTCAACTCTTGAAGAAACGCCCCTGCCGAAGGCGCGTTTTAAATAAATTATTGAATTATTGAAAATTCTGCAAAACGGACCATGTGTAAACGCCCTTCTGTTAGGCGTTAATTACTTGAGAAACGACTTGACCTAAGTCGTTATTTTACTGTAAACTGATTTTTCCTCTGATTTGCTAACCGATGGTTTATATATTATACATATATATATATATCGGCACTATTCTCCACTCCGTGAGTATAGTCCCACTTTTCACGGTGTTTTATCGATCACACTCAACTCTCATTGACATACAAGCTCTCCATTGGACATTCCGTTCCTTTGGACTGGCGAGTTAGTCATAGAGACCTCCGTAAGACTCCTCGTAGCCTTGGATTCCCTCAAGGCCGACTGAGCTGGTTGTACCCTAAAAACCCATTACACGATCCTTGCCATGTCAATCTAAAGAAACATGGTATACCGGCCCTTATGATTATACAAAGAGTATATCATAAGAAATTCTTGATGGGATGATGATATCATGCCATATCGTGTCATTCTTGTAAACCCCAATTCTATGATAAGAATGAGGGTATCTTGCTTGATCTAATGTTCATGTGGACCTCAATTCTATATAAAGAATGTCCATATTGATTTGTCATGGTACCTAAGTTAAGGGAACCATATTCTACCTAGTTTTATCGACATCGTGATTATACCGTTATTATCGCCATTCTATGTCCTTTGTCATATTTTGGACTCTATTCTATCAAAGTTGTCATACGTGTCTACAAGCTTGATTATTGAAATTCTATATTGGCTATATAAACAAGAGTGGATGTCAAAACACATGATAAATGCCTGCGCATATAGGGCCCGATCTGGTCCTGGGAGGAGCACCCGAAAGTACTTGTGCCCATGGGAGTTAAAATGATAAGGTATCTGGCATTATACCGAGTACTTGACTTGCTTGATTGGACATTCCACACACATCTTGTACTTGAATCGTACTTGACTTTACATGAAATGCGTGGCCCGAAAAAGGGTAATTTACTTGCTTGATACATGATAGCCAAAGTTCTTGACATGACTTGTTAAACGTGCTTGCTTGAATACCTTGAATATACTTGTCATCTTGTTGGAAGTTCATGATTAAGTTCATCTTATTTCTTTGATATTACCTTCTCTCTATCTTGTCGTTTTATGCGAGCATGCATAGCTTTATTGCATTCATGAAAGATGTAATTACTTAAACCACTTGCTAGTACTTGAGATATAATTTCCTACTGAGCGTTCGCTCATTCCGTTTGTCCCTTTCTACTTTTCAGGTAAGTCCGACGACGATGGAAGTCAATCGGATGGGAATGGTCAAGAGTGAAAGTGATAGAGCTTCTACAAGTGTCGTCTAGTCTTTTCTATAGTTTCTTGAGTCAAATATGTATTCTTTTCCTTTTTATTAAACAGAGTATTGGATTTGTAATAGTCTATCCATTATGAAATAAAGGATTGGGTTATCTTGCTATTTTGCGCATCTCTGTCTTTGTGTCGAATACACGACCACTCTGATTGACATGATTGATATAGACACGTCGCGCATCTCCGGGTATCTTCCGCGCTCGGGGCGTGACAGTCTTTGTGGTATCAGAGCCTAAGGTATTCAATTCCTAGGAAACCCAAGTCCAAGGATAGGTTTCAAAACCTTTAACCAAGTGAGAGTGGGTAGAACCAAGGGTTAAATGATCAATGAGTCCTTTATAAGATCATAGTGATATAATACTAACATAGCTATCGTAATTGTAGGATAATGGCTGCCGAACGTGCTCAATGGCGCAACATGCAGCGTACCCTTCAAGGGATGACCCAAGTGCTACAACAGGTAGCACAAGGTGGTGCTCCACGAGCTGGAAGCTTACACCAAGCATTCAAGAATATGAATCCCCCGAAGTTCATGGGATCGACCGATCCAGACGATGCCGAGCATTGGGTTCGGGAGATTGAACGTATATTCCGTGTTATGCAATGCACGGATCAGGACAAAGTCTTATTAGCTACTTTCCAGTTAGAAAAGGATGCTAGATGCTGGTGGGAGTCGATTGAAGCTACAATTGACCCAACTCAAGTTACATGGGGAGAATTCGTTGAATATTTCAACGCCAAATATTTCTCTGATAGGGTCCAGGAAAAGAAGGCCGCCGAATTTGCCGCATTAAAGCAAAGATCTTTATCGGTGGCTGATTATGAAGCACAGTTCTCTAGACTGTCTAGATATGCTAAGCATTTAATTAGCACGGAAAAGATGAAAGCCCGTAGATTTCTTAATGGGCTTAGGCCCCACTACATTACTCAACTGGCGCCTATGGATATTCAAGTTTATACTGAAATAGTGCGCCGAGCTCAGTTGCTTGAAGATGCCACGGAACTATCTGATAGGATCCGTGGGAAAGACAAAAAGGAGCAAGTCACAAGTTCGGGTTCTTTTAAACCCAACTTTAAGAAGAGGCCCAATAATGGAGGTTCTTCCTCTCAAGATCAGAAGTACAAGAAATCCAAGCCTTTCTCTATCACCACTACACCTTCAAACGTAGTATGCAAGCATTGTGACAAGGCTGGTCACAAAACAGAAGAATGCTGGAGGAAATTAGGAGCATGTCTCCGTTGTGGGAGTCGTGAACATCGGATTCCCGATTGTCCATTAATGAATGACCAAGACGGTGAGGGTAAACGCCCAGTGACAAGGAACGCGCGTCTTCATGCAATCCAAGAGACCGAACCAGAAGAAGAAGGCGGATTGGTGGAAGGTACATTAAAAATTTGTTCCAAATATGCACATGTCTTATTTGATACGGGTGCATCGCATTCCATTATTTCCAAGAAGTTTGCTGACCCATTACCTCTAGAACCAGAATGGATGAAGTTAATATTGTCTACTCCTCTCGGAAACGAGACGGATATCACACATCATTACCAAAACTGTGAGGTATTGGTTCGAGGAAAGAATTTACCTATTGATCTTATCTGCTTAGATCTAAAAGAGTATGATGTTATACTAGGAGCAGATTGGTTATCCAAATACCAGGCAACGGTTGATTGCCGTGATAGCAAGATTGTTTTCAAGGAATTTCCGGAACTGACTTATACTAGTCCTAAGAGTCGAAGCAAATCCCCTCTTATCTCGGCTCTTCGAGCAAGCAAGCTCGTCAAGAAAGGATGTGTATCCTTCCTTGCTTTTGTCACTATTAAAGAAGCTAAAGAAACCAAGATAGAGGACATTCAGGTAGTGCGAGAATTTCCAGACGTATTTCCGGAAGAATTGCCGGGATTACCCCCTCAAAGAGAAGTGGCCTTCACCATTGACTTAGTCCCTGGTGCTGGTCCTGTTTCAAAGGCACCATATAGAATGTCCCCTGCTGAACTCAAGGAGTTGAAGGAGCAGTTGATGGAACTAATCCGAAAAGGGTTTATTAGACCAAGTACTTCCCCGTGGGGAGCACCAGTCTTATTTGTAAAGAAGAAGGATGGATCCATGAGATTGTGTATCGACTATCGACAGTTGAATCATCTTACTATCAAGAACAAGTATCCACTGCCGAGAATCGATGAGTTATTTGATCAGATTTCAGGATCCAAATATTTCTCCAAGATTGATCTCAGGTCGGGATATCATCAATTAAGAATCAAGGACGATGACATTCACAAGACTGCATTCAGAAGCAGGTATGGCCATTACGAATTTGTTGTTATGCCTTTTGGACTAACAAATGCCCCTGCTGCCTTTATGCAGTTAATGAATAGCATATTCAGGCCTTACTTGGATCAATTCATAGTAGTCTTCATTGATGATATATTGATATATTCTAAGACTAAGGAAGAACATGAAGAGCATTTGAGGATTGCATTGCAAGTCTTGAGGACAAATCAATTATATGCTAAACTCAGCAAATGCGAGTTCTGGCTTGAAGAAGTGGCCTTTCTGGGACATGTCATATCCAAGGACGGTTTATCTGTAGATCCGTCAAAGGTTGAAGCTGTGAGAAACTGGGAAAGATCCACTAATGCAAGCGAGATCAGAAGTTTCTTAGGTCTTGCAGGCTACTATCGGCGATTCATCAAAGATTTCTCTAAGATCGCCGTGCCCCTTACAAGGTTAACTCGTAAGGAGATCCGATATGAATGGAGTGAGGAATGTGAAAGCAGTTTCCAAACTCTCAAGGATCATCTCACTACAGCTCCGGTCTTAGCCCTACCAATTGAAGGAGAGAAATTCGAGGTCTACACTGATGCTTCTGGCATTGGCCTCGGATGTGTCTAATGCAACAAGGAAGGTCATAGCATACTCTTCTCGTCAACTGAAGAAGCATGAGGAGAATTACCCCGTCCATGACTTGGAACTGGCCGCGGTAGTATTTGCCCTAAAGATATGGAGACACTATCTCTATGGAGTACAGTTTACTGTATACTCCGATCACAAAAGTCTCAAATATCTATTTTCACAAAAGGAGCTAAACATGAGACAAAGACGCTGGCTAGAATATCTCAAGGACTTCGACTTCAATATACAATACCATCCCGGAAAGGGTAATTATGTGGCTGATGCCCTTAGTCGAAAGCCGAGAGCAAGGATAGCCAATTGTATGATACAAGAATGGAGGTTACTTGAACAATTCTCCGAGCTCAATATAAGCTTGGACACGGAATCCAAATTTGTCACACTATCCCATGTAAGCATACAGTCAGATTTGTTATCTGAGATACAAACACTTCAGGATGATGATCCTATGTTAGTAGAAATCAAAGGCAGATTAGAAGGACAATCTGATTTTCAACTAACTTCTGATGGAAGATTATCGTTCAAAGATAGAACTTGTATACCCGATTGTCCGGAATTAAAGAAGAAGATCTTAGATGAAGCTCACAGATCAAGATACACTATTCATCCTGGATCAACTAAAATGTACCAAGATGTAAAGAGGAACTTTTGGTGGCCCAATATGAAAAGAGAAATAGCGGACTATGTATCACGCTGTCTCACATGCCAACAGGTCAAGGCGGAACACCAAAAGCCTGCGGGAAAACTACATCCTCTAGATATTCCTAAGTGGAAATGGGAGGATATTGGTATGGACTTCATCATGGGTTTGTCTAAATCTAAAGGAGGACATGATGGAATCTGGGTTATCATTGACCGATTGACTAAATCGGCACATTTCTTGCCAATCAAAAGCCGATGGTCAATTGATGTGCTAGCTGCACTATACATTAAAGAAATAGTCAGGATACATGGAATTCCTGTCTCAATCGTGTCTGATAGAGATCCCCGTTTTACTTCTCATTTTTGGAAGGGATTACAACATTCGTTGGGGACAAGGCTCAACTTTAGTACTGCTTTTCACCCACAAACGGATGGTCAGACCGAGCGAACTAATCAAGTTGTTGAAGATATGCTGAGAGCATGCATTATTGACTTTGGAGGAAGCTGGCATGACCACTTACCTTTAGTTGAATTTGCATATAATAATAGCTACCAAGCTAGTATCCAAATGGCACCTTTCGAAGCCTTATACGGAAGGAGTTGCCGATCTCCCATATGTTGGAACGAAGTTGGAGAGAAACAACTATTAGGTCCAGACATGGTAAGGGATACAACTGAGAAGATACAGGTAATCAGAGAAAGATTACAAGTTGCTCAGACAAGGCAAAAGGCTTATGCTGATACCAGGAAAAGAGATCTTGAATTCCAGGTTGGAGATCATGTATTTCTTAAAATATCCCCTGGACGTGGCATACGAAGATTTGGTGTTAAGGGCAAGCTTACGCCAAGATTCATCGGACCATTTGAGGTACTCGAAAGAGTTGGCGAGGTTGCTTATCGCATCGCGTTGCCTCCTCAGTTGTCCGAGGTACACAATGTATTTCACATATCTATGTTGAAGAAGTATGTGCACGATCCGTCACATATTATTGAGCATGGAGATCTGGTGATCCAGAAAGATCTCACATATGAACAGAGGCCTTTAAAGATATTAGATCGAGAAATACGAGCTCTAAGGAATAAGGTTATTCCCATGCTCAAGGTGCAATGGAATAAGAATCCTGAACGCGAAGCGACATGGGAGACCGAGGAATCTATGAAGAAACGATTTCCCGAGTTATTCTAAGAGGTATATGTCCTACACTCTCCGCGTGTATAATTATATATATATTGAATTTGGGGACCAAATTCTTTTTAAGTGGGGGAGGGTGTAGCAACCCTAATAAATGAATAATTGAAATGAATTAAAACATATATATTACAGAAGTAATATATAAAAGGAATAGGGTTAATTGGACGAAGTAAAACAAAATTAAAAATAACGCCTCTTATTAAGGCGTTAATTTATAAAGAAACGCCTCTATCCATGGCGTGACTAAAGAAAGGACGCCCACATATGCGGTCGTCAGTTCTCATACGACCAAATGGGTAAGTAAAAGAAACGCCCCTATCTTGGGCGTGTTTTAAAACACGAAACGCCCTTTGTCAAGGCGCTTTTTAAGAAACGCCCTAAAGTAAGGCGTCAATTAAAGAATAGACGCCCTGACCAAAGTCGTTAATTCAGTTCGAGAACCGATCGAACCCAGAACTTATCCAGGGAAAGATTAGCCTAATCTAGTAAGTGTCTATTAGAGTAAGGACTCTATTAAGGATATATTACCCTCAATCAAACACTACTCTTGTTAGGACTTCAAAATCCTATAAATAACATGTTCGATCGAACCCTAAAACCCATTTGATCGAACGTCTGCTGCTAGGTACGTGAAGAACAAACTATTCCTTTGATCTCTGCTTTGCCTACACGAAGAACTAATGATTCTTCACTCTCTTTTCTTCTTACAGGTTGAGGAAGCCTAGACATCGTGAAGAACAAGGGTAAGTTCTTCTAAACTTCCATCTTCAGCCAAGCTTATGAAGAAATTTCTAATATCTCTTCATATTCCTCTGTAGGAAAACTCTAGGGATCGACCAAAGAACAAAGGTTCTCTGCCTACTGCTGATTCAGTTTATCCTTATCAACGCCTTCACGTGTCTGTCACCTTCAAATCCATTGTTAAGGTAGGATTTTCTCAAGTCACTGTAGCCCAAACTAAATTGATACAGTACAATAATTATCATGCATATACATGGTTTAGTTTACTATAGTTTCTGAACGACTTTCTGTTAATTTCTTGAAAGAAACGTCCTTAGCAAGGACGTGACTATGAAATACACGCCCCAGACTAGGGCGCTACTTTACAAGTCACGACCCTGCCAAGGTCGTCAATTTTGGATTTGACGCCCTGCACACAGGCGTTAATTTCATTTAATCATTAATCACCCATGTTAAGAATTGAGTATCTATGAAATAATGATCCTACAATGATGCATGATCACATGTCTTCAAACTTGCTAATTTTATTGTCATGACCATACATTCGTTCTCCATGAATTCTATTATCCTGAAATTATTACTGCCCATGAAAACTCATGGTATCTCTTGAATTCACGACCTAGACTAGGTCGTTTTCCATATGTAAACGCCCCATCATAGGGCGTGAATTAAAAATAAACGCCCCTTACTAGGGCGCGTATCTGTTAAAATCCTGGAATATATATTCTGTGAAAATAAGAATTTAATGATTAACGCCCCTGACAAGGGCGCGTTTTTGATAATTTCTGAAAATAAATATGTTCTGAAAAATATTGTAAATAAAAAGACGCCTGCTACTGTAGTCGTCAACTCTTGAAGAAACGCCCCTGCCGAAGGCGCGTTTTAAATAAATTATTGAATTATTGAAAATTCTGCAAAACGGACCATGTGTAGACGCCCTTCTGTTAGGCGTTAATTACTTGAGAAACGACTTGACCTAAGTCGTTATTTTACTGTAAACTGATTTTTCCTCTGATTTGCTAACCGATGGTTTATATATTATACATATATATATATATATCGGCACTATTCTCCACTCCGTGAGTATAGTCCCACTTTTCACGGTGTTTTATCGATCACACTCAACTCTCATTGACATACAAGCTCTCCATTGGACATTCTGTTCCTTTGGACTGGCGAGTTAGTCATAGAGACCTCCGTAAGACTCCTCGTAGCCTTGGATTCCCTCAAGGCCGACTGAGCTGGTTGTACCCTAAAAACCCATTACACGATCCTTGCCATGTCAATCTAAAGAAACATGGTATATCGGCCCTTATGATTATACAAAGAGTATATCATAAGAAATTCTTGATGGGATGATGATATCATGCCATATCGTGTCATTCTTGTAAACCCCAATTCTATGATAAGAATGAGGGTATCTTGCTTGATCTAATGTTCATGTGGACCTCAATTCTATATAAAGAATGTCCATATTGATTTGTCATGGTACCTAAGTTAAGGGAACCATATTCTACCTAGTTTTATCGACATCGTGATTATACCGTTATTATCGCCATTCTATGTCCTTTGTCATACTTTGGACTCTATTCTATCAAAGTTGTCATACGTGTCTACAAGCTTGATTATTGAAATTCTATATTGGCTATATAAACAAGAGTGGATGTCAAAACACATGATAAATGCCTGCGCATATAGGGCCCGATCTGGTCTGGGAGGAGCACCCGAAAGTACTTGTGCCCATGGGAGTTAAAATGATAAGGTATCTGGCATTATACCGAGTACTTGACTTGCTTGATTGGACATTCCACACACATCTTGTACTTGAATCGTACTTGACTTTACATGAAATGCGTGGCCCGAAAAAGGGTAATTTACTTGCTTGATACATGATAGCCAAAGTTCTTGACATGACTTGTTAAACGTGCTTGCTTGAATACCTTGAATATACTTGTCATCTTGTTGGAAGTTCATGATTAAGTTCATCTTATTTCTTTGATATTACCTTCTCTCTATCTTGTCGTTTTATGCGAGCATGCATAGCTTTATTGCATTCATGAAAGATGTAATTACTTAAACCACTTGCTAGTACTTGAGATATAATTTCCTACTGAGCGTTCGCTCATTCCGTTTTGTCCCTTTCTACTTTTCAGGTAAGTCCGACGACGATGGAAGTCAATCGGATGGGAATGGTCAAGAGTGAAAGTGATAGAGCTTCTACAAGTGTCGTCTAGTCTTTTCCATAGTTTCTTGAGTCAAATATGTATTATTTTCCTTTTTGTTAAACAGAGTATTGGATTTGTAATAGTCTATCCATTATGAAATAAAGGATTGGGTTATCTTGCTATTTTGCGCATCTCTGTCTTTGTGTCGAATACACGACCACTCTGATTGACATGATTGATATAGACACGTCGCGCATCTCCGGGTATCTTCCGCGCTCGGGGCGTGACAAGTGGGCTGTGTTTGGGCTGAGTCAATTTTACCCTCCTCACTAGCCTCCCACTCTCGGACACCGAGCACATTCGAGGTCCGAGAGGAAGTCTCGGTGGGCCCAGCGAGGGGGAGTTTCTATGAGGATCTCCTTATATCATCTGGGTAGGTGGGCCTTGCCACCTACCGAGCTTCTTGGTGCGCAAGGCAAATCTTGTCAGGATGTCAGGCAACGTCACTGTCAGCATGGTGCGGCCATTTTCCATCTAGAAAAGCGGGCGCGAACAACCGCCTGGGTTCTGCGGCCAGCCTTGGCGGTAATAGGTGCCTTCTTCCCTCGTGTGACCTCGAAGCAATCGTTCCATTTTCGGACGCTTATAAGTATCGGCGTAAGGACACTCAGGGAAGCTTCACCTGCCTCTTTCGTCTCCGGCATGGGTGTTTGGCACTTTGTCGTCTTCTGTCCTTTTCCCTAGTGAGGATTCTTCCGTCTTTCTTTGCTTCTGTAGTTCATGGCGCCTCGTAGAAGTATCCTTTATGTTAATCCCGAGTCTTCCGCGGAGGAAGAGACCAACCGTGTCGGCGCCCCAAGTACTTTGGGCGTCGATCCCAGCCATCCTCGTTCGCCACCCTTGGTCACCTATCGGGTTGTCCATGGTGTCTGTGAGGCCTTCCATATCCCTGTTAACTACGACATCATCTTCCCCGCCTCTGACGAGTGTCTAGGGGGTTATTATCTGGGCGGTATTAGCATTCCTATAGAGCCCTTTCGAGCGGGGTTCCGCCTCCCTCTGCATCCTTTTATGGAGTCTGTCCTCCATTACTATGGCAGGTATCTGGGGGACCTCTCCCCCAATTCTTGGCGCATTCTGTGCGCTTTTGTATACATCTGTAACCAGGCATCAGTTACACCCACTGTCTTCCTTTTCCGGTAGTTTTACAGTCTCCAGCGCTGCCCTGGCATTGTGTCTTCGTTCTACTACCTCCGGGCTAGGAAGGATAGGACCGTCATCCATGTATCCTCCCTTGTCTCCAACATCAAGGGCTGGTCCGAGCGCTTTGTCTTCTTGACGAAGGTGAGGGGTAGTGGCCGACCTAGTGACTGGAGTTTCATCGCAACCCTTCACCCTCCTAGGGCTGACAGACTGCCAGTTCCAACCAGCGAGGAGACAAGGGCGATCAAAGCCATTCTTCGCCACCCCCTCGGTGATGCCGACACGAGGCTGACCCCCACTATCCTTCAGGAGTTGGGGTTAAGCCCCCCCATTGTCTCATAGTATAGCCCTTGTCGCTTTCTTCAATTTCTCAGCCTTCAATTGGTAACTCTTTTGTGTCATGATGCAGGGGTGCTGGCGTCACTAGAACTGTGGTTCAAGACGGTTGAGGTGTCGCTGAACATTCCTCGACCGTGTGACCACATGGAGCCTGGTACCGACCAGGTGACCGTCGCAGCCCCCCAGCAGGCAATTGCCTTCGAGCCAGGGCGCCTGTCGTATCCCCTATCGGGCGGCGATTCCAGTGGAGTGCTCCCATCTTCCCCCGGCATCGCCCTCTGCTGCTCCTGCGCCCATTGCCAGCTTGGGCACCCACATGGCTAGTTCGAGGGCTGCTTCTAGGAGTTTGTCGAGTTCGCCCGTCGAAGTTCCTCCAATGGCTGGGGAGAAGCGTCGTCGGGTCAATCTTGGCGTCTTGGCGGCGATGGATCGCTAATGCCACCAAGAGAAGAGGAGGAAGGCCGCCGCTGAAGCTTTACGCGATCAGACGCCTCCTCCTCCACAATCTGCGCCTCCTCCGGCCACCAAGTCTGAACCGGTGGAGGCGCGAGCACCAGCTCCATCTCCCCCCGTTCGCTTGCCGCAGACGAGGGCTGGCCCATCGGTCCCTACTGAGGAGCCAACTGAAAGGGGCAAGGCACCCTGCCCCGATGTCACTCCCAGCTCCCCCTCGTTTAAGGATGCCGCGGGGTCCGCGTCCACCAATTCGAGGCCTACACCTTGATGGACAAGGCCTTACGGCTGAGCGACCGCACGACCTCCTTCTCCCTAGAGATCGATGGGGAGCTACTCAACTTGTTGGCCAAGAACATATGTTCAGTGGCCCGGGCCTTCAGCTTATAGGGGTACCACTTCCGGGAGACTGCTCGGCAACTGACTGACAGTCTCACTGAGTGGTCATCGTTGGAGGCCCAACTCCAGAAGTTGACGACCGAACACGTCGGGCTTCAGGAGCTCCTATAGTCCCAGGGACGCTCATTAACGGAGGCCGGGCACGACCGGGCCGCCTTCCGGGTCCAGATTCGGACGCTCGAAAGTTTCTTGCACGAGGCGAATAGGCGAGCAGAGGCGGCCGAGGCTCAAGCGTCGAAGCTGGGTGCCACAGTGACCGAGGCCGAGGAGAGGGCCAAGGCGGCTGCAGCTCGGGTCACGGAGTTGGAGGCGGCGATGGCCGCGGCTGGCGAGGATGCCGTAGAGCGTCTCCGGGAGTCCTCAGAGTACGAACCAGAAACGTGGCTGTTGTCGAGGTCTACGGCCCGACGAAGGACCTCGGCTTCAAGGAAGGATGGGTGGCCGCCCTTCAGGCTGCGACCAATGACATGGGAGTCCCAATGTCGGCCCTGCAACCTCCAGCTACACCATTCGAGCTCGCGGTCGTCTAGGATGAGGAGGAGTTGGATGAGGAAGAGCCGAGCATGACGAAGCAGGGCGCTGAGGGTGAGCACCTAGTGGACCGAGAGCTGGTTGACCTGACCGACGACCCTCCGCCCCGGGAACCAATATCTGCAGACGTGCCCGAGACCCCGGGCCCGCGCCTACCAATGTAGTCGAGGGGCGAGCACCTTAGGGTGAAGTGCTCACTCTTGCGTCTATCATCTGGGGCGAGCACCATCAGGTGAAGTGCTTGCCCTTAAGTGCGCCACCCGGTCTTTTCTTTCTCTTTTGGCCATTTGGGCACGTCTGAGTAGACGTAGCCCCTCTTTTGTATGCCTTTTTGCTTATTAATGAAGTGTGTTTATCTTTTTTCGTAAGTCTTGGTTGATTGACGCATCTTTACTTTTCACAGAGTTCTGTGTTTGCCTTCCTTCGTTTAAGCCTTTCCCAGGATACGAACCGACAGCCGAAGCCTCTTCGGGGAGTGTGAGATGCTTGAGGGCGCGATTCTCGGGATTCTGTCGCTTCATTTCCTGTGGGATCGGGAAGAGGTGAACACCCCTGGCCTTTTCTGGGAGCTTCGTTGACTTTCTATAAGTAGGAGTCCTGTGAGAAACCCTAAGGGCACCCAACACGCTCCCCTTTGCTTGAAGCATCTTTTTGGAGTGATGTCGTCTGAGACGCCAGAGTCTTCACCGGAGGAGCCTCCCTCCAAACGTCCCTGCTTCCGCAAGGTGGTGCTGCCGGCTCCAGATCCGCCAGCGGACGAAGGGAGCAGCGGGGGGGTCTTCGAAGAGTACAAGCGGGGCTACCTTCAGGGTTGGCGCCACGCCCTGATGAATGTGGACCATTTTTATTGTATCAAGGAGGTGACTAGCCTCCAGCCTGACCGGTTTCGTCCCAAAGAGGATGATTAACCACTTGTACTCCCCCCCTTATCAATAAAGATTTCCCTTCTGTTACTTTCACTCTTGTGTGCCGGTTGCTTGATGGATTTCCTTCTTCGGCATCTGCTTGGCTTCTTCTTGATTCTATCGCCATAAATGAGTCCACACTTTCTCATAACGTGTGAGTTCCATGGAGTAAACCACCCGTCGTAAGCAGGTGGTGGCCCACCACTGCTCCTTCGAAGGGGAGAATGCCTCCCCTATAAATAGCAAGGTTAGGGGACCGCTTGAAGACACCGCGCATTTCTTGTTTCTGTCGAACTTGTCTTTGATGTAACCATGTCTCAGGCAACCCCTGGTTCCCTGGTGGGAAGGGAACCTTCCAAGGGCCCCAGCACACCTACCGTCGTCGCGGTGGGGCCTGACCCTACTCTGGTGAGGCCGGCGACTGAGGTTCCCCCGAACCCTGCGCCTCCTGAAGACATCGATCCTCTAAATAGCGCCTTGGCCAAGTCAGGTCCTCCCCCAGCCGTGCCTAACGAGCAAGTTGACATGGACAGCGACTTCGTGCAAGGTTGGCTTGCTGGCTATCACGACGGTACCAATGCCGCCATGGCCCTAGTATGCCCAATTCACTTTCGTGACCCCACGTCACCGTCTTTCTTCTAGACGGATGAGTTTGTAGACAGTGATTGAGGACCTTTATACTGCCAATGAATGGATGAGTAAATAAATACTTGCTCTTTGTCCTCCATTTTGTTCTTGTTTCTTGCACGCTCTTAGGACTGGTTCATGGCGTAGTTACGCGAGTGTTGTCTGGACCCTACCAGGTTACCCTCGAGTGGAGTGCTCCCAGGCTTTGTAGAGTAGGCCAAGTCATCGAAGGGTTTCTTTACGTCTCTAGGGGCGGGGCAATCGTGTGATCCCTAAAGGGGTGTCGTATCCTTAGAAGTCGTCGTTAGCGATCGTAGAAGTGAGTGTATGTCCTTCTCCTAAAGAGGAGAGAGCTATTGCTCGGATTGTGAATGCTTGACGGCTTGAAAGCCATCTTTGATTACTTGGAGGTGAGTGTATGTCCTTCTTCCTGAGGAGGAGAGGATTATTGGTCGCCTTTAGTGGCTTGGAAGCCACCTTTGATCACTTGGAGGTGAGCGTACGTCCTTCTTCCTGAGGAGGAGAGGATTCTTGCTCGCCTTTAGTGGCTTGGAAGCCACCTTTGATCACTTGGAGGTGAGTGTACGTACTTCTTCCTAAGGAGAAGAGGATTCTTGCTCGCCTCTAGGGGTTTAGATAGTTTTGGAGGGGAGCTCGAGTGCTCGCCTCTTGGGAGCTCGGAAGCTACTATAGTTTCTGAGGGGAGCATGAGTGCTCGCTTCTTGGGAGCTCGGAAGCCACTATAATTTCTGAGGGGAGCATGAGCGCTCGCCTCATGGAAGCTCGGAAGCCACCATAATTTCTGAGGGGAGCATGAGTGCTCTCCCCTTTTTTTAGCTCGGAAGCCACCATAATTTCGCTCGGAGGACGACTTATGACGATCCATTGGCAATGAGAGTAGTTAAAGCAGCGAGAAGGGATAACAAATTTTATTTAATGATAAAATGCTCTAAGATTTACAGAGTTCTAAGTTCGTGGAACTTCTCGCCCATCCAAAGTCGCTAGTCTGTATGCCCCCTTGGCGAGCACCTCTGTAGCCTGATATGTGCCTTCCCAGTTTGGGGACAACTTTCCCGCGGCTACTCTAGGGTCTGCCACGCTAGTCTGACGCAGCACGAGGTCTCCAGAGAGGAAGTGGCGCTCTTTAACACTAGTATTGTGGTATTGTGCCAGTCGTTGTTGATAAGGTATGAGCTTCAATTGGGCGCGCTCCCTATCTTCCTCGAGCAGGTCCAAGTTTTCTCACATTGTCTGATTATTTCTAGCCTCGTCGAACTGGCTAACCCTTAGTGATGAGTTGGATATCTCGATCGGGATGACTGCTTCTGCTCCATACACTAAGTGGAAAGGTGTTTTCCCTGTGGCGGTCCGGGCAGTAGTCCGATGCGCCCATAGGACGCTTGGAATGGAATCTATCCAAGACTCGCCGACCTGCTCCAGGCGGCTCTTAATGCCATGAAGAAGCGTCTGATTAGCATTCTCCACTAGGCCATTTGCCTTGGAATGGCCCACTGAAGTGTAATGATTCCATATCCCCAGCTCCGAGCACTTCTCTTGGAAGACAATGCTCATGAATTGCCTACTGTTGTCGGTTGTGATAACACACGGGATTCCAAAACGGCAGATTATACTCCGCAGGACGAACTTCCAAGTTGTTTCACTTGTGATTTTCCCCAACGGTTTTGCCTCGACCCATTTAGTGAAGTAATCGATTGCGACGATGAGATACTTCTTCCTTCCCTGAGCTTCCGGGGGCCCAGTATATCTACCCCCCACCGAGCAAATGGGCGAGGCTCCGTTAGGGCATGCAACTGTGTGGCCGTCTGGTGATGTAAGTTTGCAAACTTCTGACACTGGAGGCATCTTCGAACATAATCGAGGCAGCCTTACTGCAGCGCCGACCACTAGTATCATTGTCGGATGAGGCTCCTCGCGGGTGCTCGCCCGTCGATATGGCTTCCACAGAGACCTTCGTGGACTTCTTGAATCGCATGTTTGGCCTTGGTTGGAATAAACACTTCAATAGAGGAGCCGAGAGTGATCGCCTGAATAGCCGGCCACTGATGATCGTGAAATGTGCTGCTCATACTCGCACGCGGCGAGCGTCAGCGCGGTTGTTGGGGAGATGTTGTCGTAGGAGGAAATCAAGGATCGGATCCATCCACGATAGCTCATGGTCTATGGCGTTCACCTGGGGATTCGGCTCTTCGATGCTCGGCGCCAATAATTCCTCCACCAGGATAGCCCTTGAATTAGAGACAATTATAGAGGATGCTAGGCGAGAGAGGGCGTCTGCTTGGACGTTTTCTTTTCTCAGGATATGCACCATCTCGAAATGGGAGAATGATGATGCAGCTTCCTTCGCCTTCTCGAGGTACTTCACCATTGTTGGCTCCTGGGCTTCGAACTCTCCTTGGACCTAGCTGGCGATGAGCAAGGAGTCACTATAGACCCGTAGGTTGGTAGCCCCGAGGTGGTTTGTCATGCAGAGACTGGAGAGCAAAGCTTCGTACTCTGCCACGTTGTTGGTGGATGAAAAGTTGAACCGGAGAGCGTAGTGCAACTCCACCCCTTCTGGGGATAAGAGGACTAGGCTTGCTCCATTGCCAGTGGCGTAGGACGAACCGTCCACGTAAAGTTCCCATGCCGGTCCCGAGGATTGCTCAGGCAGTTCTTCATCCGAAAGCGTGCATTCAGCGACAAAATCTGCCAATGCTTGAGCCTTGATCGCCGTCCTCGGGCGAAACTTGATATCGAACTCCCCAAGCTCGATGGCCCACTTAATGAGCCTCCCTGATGCATCTGGGTTTTGGAGGATTTAGCGCAGGGGATGGTCAGTGAGGACTGCGATCAGATGGGAGAGAAAATATGGTCGCAACTTTCGTGCAACCGTGACTGGGGCTAGCACGAACTTCTCCGTTCACGAGTACCGAAACTCCGGGCCCTGGAGTGCTCCGCTCACGTAGTACACCAGCTTCATAACTTTGTCCTCCTCTCGGGCGAGCATGTCGCTCAGAGTGATCGGTGTTACAAACAAGTATAGGAGCAATTGTTCTCCGTTCCGGGGCTTGGAGAGCACAAGAGGTGAGGACAGATACCGCTTGAGCTCTTCAAAAGCTTGCTCGCACTCCTGATCTTAGTCGACTCACCTCCTCTTCTTCGGGGACTTATTTGCTTGCTTTATGAGCTGGAAGAAGGGTAGGCACCTCTCTGTAGCCCTAGATAGGAACTGAGTAAGGGTGGCCACACAATCGGTGAAGCATTGTACCTCCCTTACCCGCTCTGGGTGCTTCATCTCCAGTACTGCTCGAATTTGGTCAGGGTTTGCCTCAATTCCACGGTGGGTCACAAAGAAACCGAGGAACTTACCTGACCTGACTCCGAAGGCGCACTTGCTTGGGTTGAGTTTCATGTTATACTTCCGGAGCGTTGCGAATGTTTCTGCTAGGTCCTCTAAGTGCTCGGTCGCTCGGAGGCTTTTGACGAGTTTATCGTCGATGTAAACCTCCATGTTGCGGCCGATCTGAGCATCGAACATGTGGTTGATGAGACGCTGATATGTGTGGCCCCAACATTCTTTAACCCAAAGGGCATACGCGTATAGCAGTAAAGCCCGTGGTCGGTGATGAAAGTGATTTTATCCTGGTCAGGCTCGTGCATGTTGATATGGTGGTACCCAGAGTACGCATCCAGCAAGCTCAGCATCTCGTGTCCGGCCGTGGCGTCGATCAGTTGGTCAATTCATGGCATAGGGAAGCTATCCTTTGGGGTAGCTTTATTGAGATCGGTGTAGTCTACGCACATACGCCACTTCCCATTACTATTGGGAACTAAGACCACATTGGCAACCCAGTCCAGGTACTGGGTAGGCCGTAGGAGTCTCGAGCGTAACTTCTCACCCACTTGTTCCTTTATGATCGCCTACCGCTCGGGGTTACAATGCCTCTTGCATTATTGAACCGGGCGGTAGCTCGGATCCAGCCTCAGCTTGTGGGTTATGACCTCTGGTGGGATCCCTGAGAGTTCGTCCTCAGATTAGGCGAACACATCTTGATTTTTGATCATGAAGTTCTTGTAGTCTTTCTTCTCTTGCTCGGACAACATCGCCCCGGTGTGGAGTGTTCTGCTCGGACCTCCTACTTGAATGAGGTAAAGGTCTTCGGCCGAAGTGCTGCCATTGGGCCCAGGGTCCTCTGTCCTCATCTTCTTCTCGGGGGGAGTCCCTTCGGCTCGCCTTTCCTTGGTGGAGATTAGGTAGCACCTCCGCGACTACCCCTAGTCTCCCCGGACCTCCCCTACCTCACGAGGGGTAGGGAACTTCGGCTTCTAATGATAGGACGAGGGGACGCCCCTCAGGGTGCCGAGGATGCCTCTACCTATTATGGCGTGTACCTGGTCATCCTACACACGGCGATAAAGTCCGCTAAGAATGTCACATCTCTGGGGGCAACCCCAAACGTGATCGGTAATGATATACGTCCCTCGGGGAGAATAGTTGTGCCGGAGAAGCCATATAGGGGTGTGTGCAATGGTGTTATTCGTGACAGATCCACACCCATGAGCACAAGGCAGTCGTAAGAAATTACATCGGGGCCTCTTCCATTATCAATGAGGATTCGTCGTACAGTACATTGGTTAATGGTCGTGGAGACCACAAGAGCGTCGAAGTGGGGAATGGTCACACCCTCAAGGTCGTCATCTGAAAAGATGATCAGATCCTTGAGGCAATCCCGAGCAGTGGTGTTATGGCGGCTCTTGTCGCCTTGATCCACGGAGTTCACTCCTAACGCGTACCTACGATGTCTCCTGGAGCTATCTCCGCCCGATGCCGATCCTCCAGAAATCATCATGATCTCTTTTCCATTGGGCCGGTTGCCAATGGGCGGAGGAGTCCGCTCCTGTTGTCACTTTTTTGCGGCCTTGGTGACGAACTTGTCGAGGAGCCCTCATCGAATGAGGTCCTCAATCGCATCCTTGAGCTGGATGCAGTCGGTTGTGTCGTGGCCGTGGTCGCGGTGGAAGCAGTAGTACCTCCTCTTGTTCCTAGTCCTTGGGTCGGACTTCATTTTTGGAGGCCATCGGAGGTAGGGCTCCTCCCGGATCTCCATGAGAATTTGCTCGGGCAGAGCCGTCAGGGGCGTGTAGTGTCGATACTGGCCCCTCTCTCTGGTCTCAGGGCTGTGGCGGCATTTTCGGTCGCGATGCTCTCGTTTGCTCACCCCCTCCCGCGGGGAGTCGACGGGTCTCTTTTGGTCGGGCTAGCCAGTCCCGGCCATGCGGCCCACTGCCGCAGTGTTCTCCTTGCAACTAGCGTGCTTCTAAGCCAGGGCGAGGAGGTCCATCAAGGTCGTCAGGGCTTCTACCCCGAGCGAGCGTCGGAGGATGGAGTCCTGAGTCCCTTGTGTTAGGGCAGTGGTGGTGATCTTGACATCTAGGCGAGGGATGCGGAGTGCTTCTGCTAGGAAGCGGGACACGTAGTCCCAGAGGGTCTCCTTGCGCCCTTGCCTAATGGCAAGCAGACTTACCACCGACTTGGCTTCCTTTCGGCAGCCCATAGAATTCTCATTGAATAGCTTCTTCAGTTGTTGGAATGAGGTAATGGTCCCGGCCGGCAGAGACTCGAACCAAGTCTGGGCGTTTTCCCGAAAGGTGCTGACGAACGCCAAACATTTCACGGCGTCCGAGGCCCGGTGGAACACCAGGTTCGACTCGAAGCTGTGCATGTGGTCGGTCGGGTCGGTGGTGTCATCGTAAGGGATAAATGACGGAAGTTGAAACTTTGGAGGAATGGGGGCCTCCATGATGTCCTTGGAGAAGGGGGCGTGGAAGTCAGCGTCATCGTCGATCGACCCCCGAGTCCTCGCAGCATGTAGAACGTCATCCAAGTATCCGAATTTGCCTTCTATCTCGCGTTCTACTTCTTCATAGCGTTGTAGTCGCTGTGCCATGTCCGGGTTGGAGTGAAGCGGGCTGCGAGGCCTTGGTGCGGGCGAGCTACGCGGACGTCGAGTTTGAGCAGCTGAAGCGTGGGAGGTCTCTCGTATCCGGCGAGATTCTGCCACGGTCGGAGCTCCTCCTTTCTAGGGTGGCTCGGTTGGGGCACGGTCCTGCCCCGTCGGCCGGTTGAGGAGGCCTTGGCAGAGGTATGTCAGGGCCTAGAGCTAGCGGCGCACCTCTGCCAGCTCGTCTGCGGCAACTGCACGCTGCCGCCGCGTGGATGAAGATGCCTCCTGGGATCCCCGTCGAGAGCTCGGGGCCTGGTGGGACCCTCGACCACAGTTGCTGGTGTTGCGGTAGCTTCCATGGGGTGCCATGGTTTTTTGTATATCTTCCCACAAACGGCGTCAAAAAGTGTAGAGGTGAAAAATAGTCTCCCAAACCTTATACCATACTTTTAAGATTTGTTTGGTTGGGGAAGAACGTCTTAGCCACTCGTGGAAGCCTGCAAATACCAGAAAGAAGACATCAGAAGGAGCCCTGGGCATTACCCCAAGGGACAACCCTCTGATGCTTAAGTAAGGACCATAGCGAGGTGAAGAGCAGCAGGAAATGAAGACGATGAGAGAGAGTGCGAGAGAGGAGTAGCCAAGTCTAGGGGTCAGAGATGAATCTTTGGAGGTGCTCGCCGTACACGACGAGTGCTCGGAGGTCAGCTCCCTCTGGAATCTCCTCCCTCTCCGGTGGGCATGAGCGTTTCTCTGCGTGTGAGTGAGTAGGGGTCTCTGTGTATCTCTTCCTCTGTGTCTGTATGTGCGTGTCTGTATCTCTCTATGCGTGTCCTTATCATCTGATCGGAGATCTATTTATATCGGTTGTCCTGGCGGTGGAGACCCATCTATTAACAGGGAAAGACGTGAGTCGTGGGGTAACGCCTCCCCGCGATCGTGGGGAGTTTCTCGGTATGTGCCCTTTTATCTGGGCCGTGCGGCCTTCAGGCGAGTCTTATGGCGCTCCAGGTGCGTGCTCGCCCTTACTAGAGTAGAGGCCGACAATGGCGGGAGTAACGTTTGGGAGTAATGCTCGATCGCTAGAGAGTCATCCGACGCCCGAGATGCCCCCGTCGATGCCCCTTGTGGGCTAGCGAATCTTCCATTCATCTTTATTGGGCCACTTGGTGTGGGCCGCTAATTGTCGGGCTACCTGCTTTGTGCCCGACGAGCTTTGGGCCGATGCGGGCCTGGCGCTAGTGGACCACTTTTGGGCCGAGTCGATTTTACCCTCCTCACTAAGGATAGATGGTACATGATGCACCTTGTGTAGAGATATAACTTGTTCTGAAGTGAACTTCAAGTTCACTTATCCAATCCCTAGCACCTTGGCAGCACTAATGTAACGACCCGAGATCCGAACACCGGGAAGGCCCGATAACCCGAATCTCGAACCGCCACCCACGAGCCCGAAGACTCGGAAGGGTTAAAAGGATGGTGTGGAGATACACAAGAATCTAAAATAATTGCAGAGCTATGCAGTTTAAATAAATTAAGCAGGAAGCAATAAATAACATTAATTAAATTACATGGTCCACAATAATAACAGCAGTCTAAAATATAACAGTAGTCCACAACTAGTACAGCACAGAAAAGAAAGTACAACTACGCGGGGCATACCCCAGCCTGGCAACTGGCAGCTAACCCTGGGCACCTGAACCACGTGGAGCCTCTGAAGCGCTCCCCGGAAGCCTCGTCTCACCTGAAACATGGTGAAAACACGCAGGGAATGAGCCTTAAAACAAAAGGCTCAGTAGGGATCATCCGGTCCCCACCTCGTAAATCGAGAAACTGCGCGGAAACTAACTACAAACTACTACAACGGTTAGTACCGAACGCATGGCACAAAAATCGAGACAACTCGTCAAAACTCAAGAGAAACCCAAGAGTCGCTATCAGACAAAGACAGGAGTACCAACCCACTAGAAGCAAGGCCGGATGCGTCCACTGACGGCTTAAACTGCGCCTCGGGTGTCCCTCTCGACCCCTGGTGGAACGGGGACATCGTACTAGTAACCACAGAACAAGTGACTAGCTGGGGTCGCGCTCGTCAGCGCGGGTCCAACCGCCCCCAACCACGTGTGCACACACAGACCATGCGTCCCAGGTCTGGCCCTCTGACTGGTTTTCCCCTCAGCCGGACTCTGGTTGCAAGGCGTGGGGCCCAACGGAAACTAGTCTAAAAATCATCTCTCGGGATAGGCTCGCCACCACTCCCTGGTGGGACCACTCGCGTGTCGGAAGGCTACGACTAGTGGAGGGTCACTGAAAGAGTAGACTCTCTAGCTAGGGAAAACAACGTCTAAACTGGACAAGTACAAGGGCCGTTCCTCGTACCGACACCGACTCACGATGACACAAGCCGAGAACACCAACTCCCGGGATTCCACGGCACCCTAACGTGTGGCCCCCACATGATGCCCAACATCAGTCAGACCACGGGTCAACACGCGGATCGAGATCCACTAACCCGGGACTCGAATCGGCAAAGCATACTCCGGTGTAACAGAATGCGGGCGGCGGTCCATCGTGAAGACTGCCACGTGTGCAAAAACTCCCGAATCTGCAAGAAATATTAACGCGTTGTAGGCCAGGAGCGCGTCGCCTTGCCTAGCGCCTTCAAGCGTGAACGCGCTCGGGATTCATAGCGCGTTAATCATTAACGCGCTATGGAAGCCTAGCGCGTTCTCAAGGTCGCGCCTAGTCGGGCAAGCACGTTCTCTACTGACAGGCCGATTGCCACTGTTCATCTTCCTCGATGAACGCGACGACAAAGGGTAGTGCGATCTCAAGATCGCGCGCCTGATCAGTAGCGCGACAACGGGTAGAGCCCGATTCGCGGAATATGCGCGGGAAATCCAAAAACCACGCCCATTCACCCCCTGGTGAAGGGAAAACAAAAAGGAAATCACTCCCTTACCTCCCAGCATGCTAGAAACCCGAAGAATCTAGCTAGAAACGCAATAAATCGGTGAAATCCGGCTCACCCCCAAACATGGAGTTTCCCCATCCCGGCATGAAAACACGCCCCTCTCGGCTTTTCAAGGCCTAGAAATCACGGGGAACACAAGGGAAGAAGTAGGGATCCATCACCCTACCTCTAAGAAGCCCAAAAACGCCTAGATCGCCGTCATTCTTCAAAAACCGCTCGTTCTTCCTCGAGCTCCCACGAGCCCCGCACGCCATCGTGATCACCTCGCCGCCGCCGTCGCCACCACGCCATCGCCCACCACCGTCTGTGGCCGGAGGGGCGCGCCGCGTCGTCGTCGGAAGAGGAGAGAGAAAGAGAGGGCACCGATTCTTCAACGGGAAGAAAAGAGGAGGAAGAAGAAGAAAGAGAAATGGGAAAGAAAAAGGAAAAAGAATTGGGGTTATAGAGAAAATCTGATTTTTTTGAAAAATAAGGAAAAATAGAAAAATATACCCCCGCGATCGTTGGAACACGCTGATCGCCGTGGTACCATCCCTGAGTAGGTGAACGACTCGGTTTACCCGCTACGGGGTTCCGTAGGTCCTATCAGGGAAAAATACGAGAAATCGCAGAACACGCTCCGGGACCTCCGAAACTGATCCGAAACGCACGGATCCGAACCCGAAAAATGTCCGAAAGATAATTCCGGACAAAATGGGAACAAATTCTCCGAGAAAGTAAATCTGGGACGCGAAAAGAAGGATCCGAAGGGTCTAGGATATTACAGCCCTCCCCCCTTAAACAAATTTCGTACTCGAAATTTAGAACAAAGCACAGGGGAAAGAAAAAGGATACTCACTCGAACAGGTAAGGGAACTGCTGACGCATCTCGTCCTCACGCTCCCAAGAAGCCTCACCGCCAGAGTGCCGCTGCCACACCACCTTAACCAGAGGGATAACTTTGTTCCGCAGGTGCTGCTCTCGCCGATCCTCAATACGGATAGGGAACTCCGGTAGAGACAGATCGGGAGTCACCTCGGGCCAAATAGAATCCTCCAACACATGAGAATCATCGGGCATATACTTCCTCAACATCGAGACATGGAACACGTCATGCACCGTTGCAAACTGTTAGGGTGCTAGGCTCGGATACAGAGGGGGGTGAATGTATCCCCTTCAGAAATTATGCCCAAATTAAATCTCTAGAGCTCAGATATGCGGAATAAACACTAATGAGCTTTCCAAGATGAGATGATAAGACAACAATAGATCAAACAGTTGGACTGCAACAATGCAGCCACCTGATCAAACCAGAAACGCAGACAGAACTAAGCAAACCAGTCACACCTAGCAAAAATATAATGCTCAAGGTTAACTCCCTAGATAATATAACTAGCCAAGCATGCACAACCTGTGAATGGGAGGTAGAAGGCAAGGAACAAACGCACAAACCAAAACCACTACACAGTAGATTTTTAGGTGGTTCGGTCACCAAGACCTACATCCACCCCTCACTCCCAACCGGAGTGAGGCTTCACTAGCCAACGCTAGAAACAAGCAGACTCAGTCTGCAAACACTTGCTGCCACACAGCTTGACCAGGGGAACAGCCTCCCCTCTTCCTCCCAACCGGAGGGACACCCCAAGTGACTTTCCAGCCACTTGGACACCAGAGGTCGAAGACCTCTCTTCCTCCAGACCAGGAGGGACCCCTAGACTTGCAACCCACAAGCCCAGAACCGGAGATCAGATCTCCCTTCTCCTGAGTCCACAGGAGGAACCCGATCCCCAACAGGGCAATCGGAAGAACAAAGCTAACCAGAGAAACAAAATGAAAATAAGAAAACATAAAAGGAACAGCGACAAAGGCTGGAAATGAAACACAATAGTCGTTCTGGATTTGATCCACGAACAGACTGAACAGGTCTTTAATAGAACTCTCTCCTCTCTTCTTTTCTTCCTCTTCTTTCTTCTTCTCAGCTCACGCAATCTTTCTCTCTTTCTTCTGCTGCTCTCACTCTCTATTTTCTTCTCTTTCGCAGGCTCTCCCTATCTCTTCTTTTCTCTTCTTCTTCTGCTCTTTTTGATCGTTGCTCTCTTTCTTCTGCTTCTCTACTTTCTTCACTGGCTTCTTATTCTCTCTGTATATACTTGGCCACTTCAATCTTTTCTTCTGTGGAAGAAGGCTCGTATATATAGCAGCAGCAGCAGCAGCCAGGGCGGGTGTGGTTTCCACATTTCCCGCCCTAAGAATTCGGACCACGTGGCAGCATCCAGCAGGCTGTCAGTACACGTGTCCTCATCTGGGTACCTCGTCCTTCCTTGGATCACGTGCCTTCATTAGGCTTCACGAAGATTCCCTGTTAGACAAAGAACAAATTATCAGTTAAGTCTAAACCCTGTACAGTCTCTGAAGAATACAACACATTGTATAGACTTCAGTTTAAAGCCAACGAACAGACATTCTTGTATGGACTTTACAAGACAAACAGCAATGTATAGACTCTTCAATCTACAGGCAGACAATGTATATACTTGCTCAGTGTATGGACTTGATTGAACGAACATGCAATGTATATACTTGCTCAGCCTGAGGCAATGTCTAGACTTAAACCATGATGCATGCAATGCAACGCAGATACAGACTGTATAGACTTTGGCAAAGGCATGAGACGTTCCCTAAGACAATGAAGTCTGTATAGACTTTATAAGCAGCAAATGAGCAAGTGTGAACACTGAGTGAGTGTATAGACTTGTGAGACTTTATGCGATCTCAGTGTATATACTTGCAGTTAAATGCATTAGTTAACCAAGTGTGTAGAGTGTATACACTTGGAAGCCTTCAAGCGTCCTCGGTGTACAGACTTGTAACACGCCTATCGGATGTATAGACTTCGATGAGAGCAATGCATGAGCACCCAATGTACAGACATCCTGTCCCTGCAGCTGACGACCCCAGTGTATAGACTCGCTGAAGGAGAGACTGTACAGACTTGAAGCAAAGCAAGGCAAACGAGTGTGTAGACTTGACTGCTGCGAGCACAGGCTGTACATACTTGGTGTGAAGAACACAAGCCAAGTGCAGTGTATGGACTTTATGCAAGAAAGCAAGTGTGCATAGTATAGACTTGAGTGATGAGTGGACTTTCAATGAAGAGGCTGTACAGACATGATGAAATCACGATGTGTAGACTTGCCAATTATAGCTGGTCGATGTACAGACTAGAACAAGGCTAAGTCTGTACAGACTTGAACAAACACAGTGTATAGACTTTGGCAAGGCAACGTTGGTAAAACTACCAATGTGCAGACTTTCAAAGCTGAACGTAGGTAAAGAACCCAATGTGCAGACTTGGAAGTGCAACGTAGGAACAGATGCCAATGTACAAACTTTGGCAAGCAACGATGTACAGACTTGCACAGTTCCAGCTGAAGAATGTATAGACTTTACCTATTAAATGTGGCTGTACAGACTTGGAGAGTTGAAGCCAATGTACAGACTTGTTGATATCAAACCGATGTACAAACTTGCAGATGTGAAGCCAATGTGCAGACTTTATGATATGAAGCCAATGTACAGACTTGCAGATGCGAAGCCGATGTACAGACTTTAAAGGCTGTGAACAACAAGGCATGCTGTACAGACTTACTCAATCAAACTGATGTATAGACTTTGAAGGATTTGAACGGGAGAATGTCTAGACTTTAAGAACCGAAACTCACGTTGTACAGACTTTATGAGCACAGTCCAGTGTATAGACTTGATGCCTTGAAGGCGATGTACAGACTTAGTTACCCAAACGATCAATGTATGGACTTGAACTTATGGAAACGAATGAATAGACTTTGCCACAGTCTAATGAATAGACTTCCAATGTGAATGAAACGATGTACAGACTTTGAGTTCAATGCATGGGCTTTGAATGCTTGAGAGACGATGCATGAGACGCAAATTAAGACAGTAGGATGTACAGACTTGAAATAAAGCTTGCAGAAGGCGATGTATATACTTGGATGCCTAACGCCAATGTACTGACTTTGAAGAGAAGACAAATGTATGGACTTTGACGGAGTGAGACAATGTTCAGACTTTGAAGTTACACTGTGGATGTATAGACTTGAATGAGCATGGAGTGTATAGACTTGAAAGTCTGAAGGCGATGTACAGACTTGCCTAAGACGCAGCATGAGACGCTGGCTGAGACGGACGCTGTACAGACTTTGAATGCACTAAGACGCTGAACAAGACGGACCGATGTACAGACTTCTAAATGCTGATGGACTATGTATGGACTTGGCTTGAGATGCTGCATGAGACGGTGCAGGATGTATAGGCTTTACAGTGAATGCATATGCCACTGTATATACTTGCATGAGACAGTCAGTGAGACGCTCAGCAATGTATAGACTTGAAAGAACTCCAAGCGATGTATAGACTTTGAAATGCTTGAAGAGGATGTACATACTTCATGAGACGCTGCATGCCAATGTATAGACTTCATGAAAAACACACGATGCAATGTGTGGACTTGGTGACTCATGCAGACAGACGAGTGTACAGTCTATGCCATGCCACAGTTAAGCAATGTACCAAGTTCTGAATGAGCAGTTCTGAATGAAGTAAACACATATGACATCAAAGAATCCAGATAAATGCAATTATGAAATGCACCAAAGCACACACCACACAGCCATATTTAAATGCAGCATTAATTCAGATAAGATTTTCAATGAAACATTCATCTGCACCACAAACAGAATTGTATGCATTCAATTGACTTATAGTGATTGCTATCATCAAAATCACAGGGACACAACAATCTCCCCCTTTTTGATGATGGCAATACTATGAGTCTTATGAATGAAATAAATGGAGTATTCAGACTAGACTCATCAAAGTATTCTCCCCCTTTGACTTCATCAAAAAAAATACTTTGATAAACAATATCAGAATCATTTAAATCAATTCTCCCCCTTAGTCAAACAACTGATGCAGTCATGCATATGCAACAAATACTCCCCCTTTGGCAAAAGTCTCCCCCTTTGATATAATCAATATGAATGCAGATGCAGAAGGAGATACCAAAAGGCAAGAGCTAATTCTCCCCCTTTAAGAGTTTCTATGCAGCATGATGCATATGACATGGAAGCTCCCCCTCAATAAGTGGAATCTTATGAGATGGATAACAAGGAGAGGTTCAGGTCAATGAATCAATGATATTGAGCAGAAAAGTTTCAAGTAGCAGATTTTCAAAGAAGCTCCAATCACAAGAAATTCAGTCAGATTTTCAGAGAGATAGCAATCTCATAAATCCAAAACATAAGTTTTCAAAGTCTTCCATTATAAGGGCTTATGAATGAGCTTTATTGTTCAGCATGGTTTAACCATAATGTATGCAGAGTTTATCAATAAAATTCTGTATTGATATCTAAAACCATGGTTTAATAAAAATGAACCAAGCCCTCATATTTATCTTGATTAATCTCCCTTTCTCTTACACAATCAAATCTATTGACTTCTTTCAGAATTACATGCACTAGTATTGAAATCAAGCAATTATGAAGTCATATGATTTTGTCTAGGGTTGTAGCAATTTGATTTTAGCATCAATATTCAGATATTTCAATTTGTTCAACAATTTTTCATGCTACAAATTTTACGAGCACTCTAGTTCAGTGCACACATTGTAACTAGAGGATATACCTTGATTAGAGGCCAATATCCCTAAGCACTTAGTGTGACTAACTGTCATGCTTTATGTGAACAGAGTTAGCATTTACACATCATGACACACTACAAATCATTTTTTAATGAGTGAGTTGTATTTCTCAGTGTGCATGCCATTGCTCTGCCTGATTTTCAATGAATTTTATGCAGAGTTAACTAAGGCACCTCATGACACAGTCCTTTGGACATGTGTTTCTCAGTGACCAATGTCATTGCTCTGACAGATATTACCCTTTAGACATTTCAGAAAAATTCATTTGCTTCAAATCAATAATAGTTTCATGTACTTAACCAATTAAAGTCATGTATTCAAAAGTGCAGATTTCAGAAATTTTCACAAGACACAGCATGAAACAGATGGTTAAGGTTTATTAAACATGCTTCAGATATTTTTAAGAGATTTTAAAGTCAAACTCCATGAACATTAAACTTAAACCACATGAGTTATTTCAGACATTCATAAAAATGTATAATAGAAGATTTCTAGTTCAAGAGTTTTCAGATTTATGATCGAGATAGCCCATTGAAATCTTCATGAAAAACTGATAGAATTCTGAAATCAAATGATACCAATTGTTAAGAGAGATTTTGAAGCCCAGTGATTATTTTTCAGAGTATGATCGAGGTTTGTCAACCAAATGAATAAGAAAGGATATGCAATGAATTTTGACAAATGTATGCATTTGACAACCTATATGCAATGCATAGACTCCCCCTGACAACATACATTCAATCACTCTTTTTGGCATTTTTCAATATCAGGAAATGCAATACACTATATGTATGCAAGGATATACAATTTACTCAATATTGATTGCTATGCAAAGTCATGCAATTAACTCCCCCTGAAAACATGCAATGTTTGCCATGAGAAACTGAACATATGATTTTGATTCATGCACATTCAGACTGCCCTATCAAGCAAAATGACCCATGGTACTAGGCGGAGCACTTGGTCTAAAAGACCAGCTCTCACATAGTAAGGACCTCCAGACAGATTTCCCTGCCTTTTGGTAGCTTACCATTTGATATACCATAGAGGTCATGAATAACAAAGTAAAACCAACAGTCCTATATGCAATTCAGGTTTTCAATGAACTATGCAACAGAGAAATTTCAAACAACATTCATATGCAGTCCAGATTTTTCAGAATGCAATTTGTTTTCAGAGTTTATGCATTTCAACAATTATCAAACAACTACAAATGGCAGATATGCAAGATTACATCAAATCAGATATGCAATGAATTTCAAAATAGGAAATGCAGAGAATTTACCTGAAAAGTTCAGAAGGGGTTTTCATTCTTGAGTGCCTTGGATTATTACCCCTTTTTATTCCATTCCAAGGCACACCTGCAACAAACACATCATTTTGATGCAGCAGGTACCCAAGAAAACTTGGGTCCTGGATTAGCAGTGACACCTTTGGTAGGTGTTCTAAATAATTTTCTAGCAGCATGGTCATCAGATTTCATCAAGTAGCAATTTTTCATTGAATGACCAATTTGTCCACAGCAATGGCATGAATTAGCAGATTTCAAATTCCTCGTATGCACATTACTGTTGTCATGAAGTTCATTGGCAGAGAGAGAGTTCTGTTTACTATAATGATAGTAAGATGCATCATGTTTCAGATTTGATCTATGCACATTCTTGTTAGCATGAAATCCATGTGCATATATATGAAACTTTTTGTTGTTGATAGAATTAAAATTCTGTTTACTAAAACCGGCCAGCCAACATTCAGCAGCTCTATGGCCTGGCTTCCCACAGTTAAAACAATGAGAAGAATTCATTCTCTTAAAATTCTCATGAAAAGCATGTCTATTTGCAGGGATTTTAGCATGTTTAAAATTCTCATTTCTACCCTGAGCATGCCAGCATTCAATGGCCCTGTGGCCACTCTTTCCACATTCAAAGCATGAAATAGAATTTCTTTTAAAAGAGCCTGACCAGCATTCAGAGGTCTTGTGACCAATCATGTTGCAGTTAAAACAGATGATGTGCTGGTTCATTGAAGCAGATTTGTTTTTACTAAAAACATGTTGGTTTGCAGGGAATTTAGCATGATATGAATAAAAGGTTTTCTTACCACTAGCAAACCAGCAATGAGCAATTGAGTGTCCTAATTTACCACAATTAGAACATGTGACACTCCTTTTCTGAGGTGAAGGATTTTTATCATGAGATCTCCTAGCATTCTTATCATCCTTCTCCATCAGCTTACACTCATGCATCAGATGTCCAAATTTATGACAGTAATGACAGACATTTTCTTTTTGGATGCATGTGAATGTGTGTGAGGACTATAATTAACATGCAGTGATGAACCCTTTTTATTTATTTCCTGATTTACAGTCCTTTTCTGATTTTTATCCTGTTTTCCTCTTTTCTTAGCCTTGTACTGAGTTGGAGATGAAGTAGAAGGCTCATCCTGTTCAGAAGATTTAACAAAAACAGTTTTCAGGTTGACTCCATCAACCTTCCTCATGACTGGACTGTAACCCAGTCCTTCTTTCTTAAAATTAATCTTTGTTCCCAGCTTTTTCTGAACAGTGGGCTGTTTGTCTTTTGATGTTGTGGCTACATTTGAAGCATTTACAAATGATGTCATTAGCTTGTTCTGAAAAGCCTTTTTATTGACATTGTTGTAGCCCAACCCTTCCTTTTTGACATTGACTTTTGTTCCCAGCAATTTGTTCAGATTATCTTGCCCACTAACAAATTTAGACAAAGAGTTTTTTAAGTCTTGAATTTCATTTTCTAAAGAGGAAATATGCAACTCGTAACTGGCAATCTCTTGCTCACTGCAATTCATAGCTTCACTCAAAACTTTGTTAGCAGTTTTATATTTCTCAATTTCCTGTTCTAGATTGCTCAGTTTATCAGAATCTTCAATGCAAACAGTTTTTCCTCTTTCCAAAGCTAGAAGTCTCTCTGTCATAGTGGAGTTCAGCATTTTTAATTTCTCATTTTCTTCCTTAAGTTTGTCATTCTGAACCAATTCATTTATTAGAGTCTGATCATCTGAGTTAACTCCAAGTTTTCTTTCAGCCTCAAATTCCTTTAATTCTTTTTGCTGTTTCTCCAGATCTTTCTGTAATTCTATATTTACAGATTTTATGGCATTGAATTTTTCAGCAAACAAGTTCTTCTCCTGCTCAAGTTTCTCAAATTTTCATCATTTTCATTAACAGATTTTCTCAGAGAATCATTTTCAGATTTTAGCTTGTTTAAATCTGAGTTCACACTTTCAAAGTTTTTCAGCAATTTTTTATACTGGTCATGATAGTTAACAAGAGTCTGATTATCATTATCTGACTTGAATTTTTCTTTGAGTTCAGATATCACATTTATATGATCTTGATTCTCAGTTTTCAATAATGAGATTTGTTTCTTCAACATTTGAAAATCAGACATACAGGCATCATGAACATTTTTCAATTCAACACAATTTCTACATGGAGAACTTGAA
Organism: Amorphophallus konjac; assembly: GCA_022559845.1. NCBI lineage: Eukaryota > Viridiplantae > Streptophyta > Magnoliopsida > Alismatales > Araceae > Amorphophallus > Amorphophallus konjac. Next base: position 105,864 of record JAHNEJ010001557.1, on the reverse strand, counting down.
CTAACTGACCCAGTACCCTTCTTCAATTTTTTATACTGTTTTCTTAACAGTTCATGAGATTCAAGTAGCTCAGAATATGCATTTTCCCAATCATCTAAAGTATAGTTTTCAAAGGGATTTACCTCATCATCATCATCATCTTCATCTTGACTGCTGCCTTGATTATTTCTGTCAGCCATCATGCAGTTGTCCTCATTTCTTATCTGAGTTCGCTTCAGCATGTCCAAAATATCTTTAGCAGAACTGCAATCAAAGAAACATGAATGAAAAGCTCTATCAGTAGCTGCCTTCATTAGATTTATAGCTATCTGGTTCTCTTCATGCATAGATTTGTGACTGTCAGTCCATTTGGACTTTTTCTTTGGTAGTTCATGAGGTCCGTGTGAAATTACTTTCCACAGGTCTGGATTAACAGAATTAGCATAATTCTTCAGACTAGCAAACCATACATTAAAATGCGTACCACTGAAAATCGGTGGATGGGCCATGAGAACAAATAGCAAGAAAATTCAATGCAACAGGAATATTGATGCACTAAAATTAAATTAGCACCGAAGACAGCAGGATCGGATCTGCAGGTCGCTGGACCTTCTAAGCAGACACCGCTCTGATACCAATTGTTAGGGTGCTAGGCTCGGATACAGAGGGGGGTGAATGTATCCCCTTCAGAAATTATGCCCAAATTAAATCTCTAGAGCTCAGATATGTGGAATAAACACTAATGAGCTTTCCAAGATGAGATGATAAAACAACAATAGATCAAACAGTTAGACTGCAACAATGCAGCCACCTGATCAAACCAGAAACGCAGACAGAACTAAACAAACCAATCACACCTAGCAAAAATATAATGCTCAAGGTTAACTCCCTAGATAATACAACTAGCCAAGCATGCACAACCTGTGAATGGGAGGTAGAAGGCAAGGAACAAACGCACAAACCAAAACCACTGCACAGTAGATTTTTAGGTGGTTCGGTCACCAAGACCTACATCCACCCCTCACTCCCAACCGGAGTGAGGCTTCACTAGCCAACGCTAGAAACAAGCAGACTCAGTCTGCGAACACTTGCTGCCACACAGCTTGACCAGGGGAACAGCCTCCCCTCTTCCTCCCAACCGGAGGGACACCCCAAGTGACTCCCAGCCACTTGGACACCAGAGGTCGAAGACCTCTCTTCCTCCAGACCAGGAGGGACCCCTGGACTTGCAACCCACAAGCCCAGAACCGGAGATCAGATCTCCCTTCTCTTGAGTCCACAGGAGGAACCCGATCCCCAACAGGGCAATCGGAAGAACAAAGCTAACCAGAGAAACAAAATGAAAAATAAGAAAACATAAAAGGAACAGCGACAAAGGCTGGAAATGAAACACAATAGTCGTTCTGGATTTGATCCACGAACAGACTGAACAGGTCTTCAATAGAACTCTCTCCTCTCTTCTTTTCTTCCTCTTCTTTCTTCTTCTCAGCTCACGCAATCTTTCTCTCTTTCTTCTGCTGCTCTCACTCTCTATTTTCTTCTCTTTCGCAGGCTCTCCCTATCTCTTCTTTTCTCTTCTTCTTCTGCTCTTTTTGATCGTTGCTCTCTTTCTTCTGCTTCTCTACTTTCTTCACTGGCTTCTTATTCTCTCTGTATATACTTGGCCACTTCAATCTTTTCTTCTGTGGAAGAAGGCTCGTATATATAGCAGCAGCAGCAGCAGCCAGGGCAGGTGTGGTTTCCACATTTCCCGCCCTAAGAATTCGGATCACGTGGCAGCATCCAACAGGCTGTCAGTATACATGTCCTCATCTGGGCACCTCGTCCTTCCTTGGATCACGTGCCTTCATTAGGCTTCACGAAGATTCCCTGTTAGACAAAGAATAAATTATCAGTTAAGTCTAAACCCTGTACAGTCTCTGAAGAATACAACACATTGTATAGACTTCAGTTTAAAGCCAACGAACAGACATTCCTGTATGGACTTTACAAGACAAACAGCAATGTATAGACTCTTCAATCGACAGGCAGACAATGTATATACTTGCTCAGTGTATGGACTTGATTGAACGAACATGCAATGTATATACTTGCTCAGCCTGAGGCAATGTCTAGACTTAAACCATGATGCATGCAATGCAACGCAGATACAGACTGTATAGACTTTGGCAAAGGCATGAGACGTTCCCTAAGACAATGAAGTCTGTATAGACTTTATAAGCAGCAAATGAGCAAGTGTGAACACTGAGTGAGTGTATAGACTTGTGAGACTTTATGCGATCTCAGTGTATATACTTGCAGTTAAATGCATTAGTTAACCAAGTGTGTAGAGTGTATACACTTGGAAGCCTTCAAGCGTCCTCGGTGTACAGACTTGTAACACGCCTATCGAATGTATAGACTTCGATGAGAGCAATGCATGAGCACCCAATGTACAGACATCCTGTCCCTGCAGCTGACGACCCCAGTGTATAGACTCGCTGAAGGAGAGACTATACAGACTTGAAGCAAAGCAAGGCAAACGAGTGTGTAGACTTGACTGCTGCGAGCACAGGCTGTACATACTTGGTGTGAAGAACACAAGCCAAGTGCAGTGTATGGACTTTATGCAAGAAAACAAGTGTGCATTGTATAGACTTGAGTGATGAGTGGACTTTCAATGAAGAGGCTGTACAGACATGATGAAATCACGATGTGTAGACTTGCCAAATATAGCTGGTCGATGTACAGACTAGAACAAGGTTAAGTCTGTACAGACTTGAACAAACACAGTGTATAGACTTTGGCAAGGCAACGTTGGTAAAACTACCAATGTGCAGACTTTCAAAGCTGAACGTAGGTAAAGAACCCAATGTGTAGACTTGGAAGTGCAACGTAGAAACAGATACCAATGTACAAACTTTGGCAAGCAACGATGTACAGACTTGCACAGTTCCAGCTGAAGAATGTATAGACTTTACCTATTAAATGTGGCTGTACAGACTTGGAGAGTTGAAGCCAATGTACGGACTTGTTGATATCAAACCGATGTACAGACTTGCAGATGCGAAGCCGATGTACAGACTTTATGATATGAAGCCAATGTACAGACTTGCAGATGCGAAGCCGATGTACAGACTTTAAAGGCTGTGAACAACAAGGCATGCTGTACAGACTTACTCAATCAAACTGATGTATAGACTTTGAAGGATTTGAATGGGAGAATGTCTAGACTTTAAGAACTGAAACTCACGTTGTACAGACTTTATGAGCACAGTCCAGTGTATAGACTTGATGCCTTGAAGGCGATGTATAGACTTAGTTACCCAAATGATCAATGTATGGACTTGAACTTCTGGAAACGAATGAATAGACTTTGTCACAGTCTAATGAATAGACTTCCAGTGTGAATGAAACGATGTACAGACTTTGACTTCAATGCACGGGCTTTGAATGCTTGAGAGACGATACATAAGACGCAAATTAAGACAGTAGGCTGTACAGACTTGAAATAAAGCTTGCAAAAGGCGATGTATATACTTGGATGCCCAACGCCAATGTACTGACTTTGAAGAGAAGACAAATGTATGTACTTTGACGGAGTGAGACAATGTTCAGACTTTGAAGTTACACTGTGGATGTATAGACTTGAATGAGCATGGAGTGTATAGACTTGAAAGTCTGAAGGCGATGTACAGACTTGCCTAAGACGCAGCATGAGACGCTGGCTGAGACAGACGCTGTACAGACTTTGAATGCACTAAGACGCTGAACAAGACGGACCGATGTACAGACTTCTAAATGCTGATGGACTATGTATGGACTTGGCTTGAGATGCTGCATGAGACGGTGCAGGATGTATAGGCTTTACAGTGAATGCATATGCCACTGTATATACTTGCATGAGACAGTCAGTGAGACGCTCAGCAATGTATAGACTTGAAAGAACTCCAAGCGATGTATAGACTTTGAAATGCTTGAAGAGGATGTACATACTTCATGAGACGCTGCATGCCAATGTATAGACTTCATGAAAAACACACGATGCAATGTGTGGACTTGGTGACTCATGCAGACAGACGAGTGTACAGTCTATGCCATGCCCACAGTTAAGCAATGTACCAAGTTCTGAATGAGCAGTTCTGAATGAAGTAAACACATATGACATCAAAGAATCCAGATAAATGCAATTATGAAATGCACCAAAGCACACACCATACAGCCATATTTAAATGCAGCATTAATTCAGATAAGATTTTCAATGAAACATTCATCTGCACCACAAACAGAATTGTATGCATTCAATTGACTTATAGTGATTGCTATCATCAAAATCACAGGGACACAACACAAACTCAGGAGGTAACTGTAACCGATAAGCAACCTCGCCAATGCGCTCCACGATGAGAAAAGGACCGACATAGCGGGGACTCAGCTTCCCACGCTATCCAAAACGCATCACCCCCTTCATGGGAGAAACCCTCAAAAATACACGGTCACTGACCGCGAAACAAAGTGCCTACCTTCTCCGATCGACATAACTCTTCTGTCGACTCTGCGCCGCCAACATGTTCTGACGGACCATATGCACCACATCAATGCACTGTTGTACCAGCTCCGGTCCCGTCACAACACGCTCACCAACCTCCGACCAATCGAGTGGAGTCCGACACGGACGCCCGTACAATGCCTCATAAGGAGCCATCCCAATGCTCGAATGATAGCCGTTGTTGTAGGCAAACTCCACCAATGGTAGATGGTGAATCCAACTCCCTTGCCATTCCAGGCAATAGGATCTCAACATGTCCTCTAACGTCTGAATAGTCCTCTCCGACTGACCATCTGACTAAGGATGATATGCTGAGCTAAACGCCAACTCCGTGCCAAGAGCTCGCTGGAAACTCCTCCAGAATCTAGAAGTGAAACGCGGATCTCGATCTGACACAATGGAAATGGGGATTCCATGCAAAGGTACGATCCGCTCCACATAAAGACGAGCCAACTTAGGCACACTCCAACTGACTTTGATCGGTAATAACCGAGTCACTTTCATCAGCCTATCCACTAGCAACCAAATAATATCCTGCCCACTCGGAGTCCTCGGCAATCCCACTACAAAATCCGTGGTCACGTGGTCCCATTTCCACGCGGGAACCTCCAAGGGCTGAAGAGTACCTCCCTGTCGTTGATGCTCCGCCTTCACCTGCTGACAGGTCAGGCATCTGGCCACATACTCGGCAATATCTCTCTTCATGCCAGGCCACCAGAACTGCCTCTTCAAGTTCCGATACATCTTCGTCGCTCCCGGGTGTACAGTGTACCGACTCCCATGTGCCTCTAGTAACACCGCCCGCCTCACCTGCTCCTCGGCTGGGACGTACAACCTGCCACGGAATCTCACAGCTCCATCCTCGCCGAAGTCCACATCAGCCAAAGCCAAAATCCGGGGCAACTCAGGGTCTGCACGCTGAGCATCTGTCACCTGACGACGAATCGCTGGCGTGACAGTCAAGCTCGCAAGAACAGCTGACCCCAGCTCTTGGGGAACTGTTGGCACCCAAAATATGATCGTCGGCGACCAAGCCATAAGGACGAATGACCCGGTCCGCTGAAGCACGGAAGCCGATGAAGATCAACATATTGAAGATTTCTCAAGCTGCCAGAGACTCGAGTCACCCCGTATGGACACGGGGACTTCACCTAAGGAGAGCCGAGACAAACTCACAACCAACCGGCAGTGCGATCAAGCCTGCCCAATGAACCGATATCGACTCTGTCATGTCGCATACACTACACCCGTTGTCCGATCAAGGACGACGGTCTACCCAGTGACTTCCCGCCTTATGAAAGGCTCTCCTGAAGATGAAGGAGTCCCCCTGGTTCCTCGAGACGGAGGACCGAAAGCTCTGACGGCAGAAGATCCCGATCACCCGACACGGGTACGGCTTCCCGACAAGATGGGCCCGTTAGTGGCCGAATGATCGCCCAGCGTAGGCGGAACTATCCCTGGTGTTATCCAACCCCCTAGGGAGCTTTGGGTACGAGCCAGACCGAGCCAGCAGCACGAATCATAGAGCCGCAGGCCGTGTCGGCGGAAAGCCCGTACGATCAAATCAAAGCTATCTGGAGTCTCAAGAATGGCCGTACGTCAACCTGGGAGCTTCGACAAGACATCTCGCCGAGGTTTCGAGGAGCGTTGGCAAGATACATGTTCACGGTGAGCTCCCGGAATCATCCCCGGACTCATCGACTGGCTTGAAGCGCACGAGGAGCATTAGCCCAGCGCGCCCTAAACCGGCGCGCCCCTCATTTGATGCCCCTTATCCCGGCGCGCTAAACCCCATCCGAGGCCTGGCTATTCCGGCGCGCAAAGGCCATGAAGCCCTTCTCGGCGCGCAGTTCTTCACGCCGGATGAAGCTTGAGGCTCGATCATGTATATATACAGATGGCTATTCGAAATCAAAAAAAAAGAGAAGATAGAAAAAAAGAGAAAGAGATAGAAGCGAGGAAGACAGAAGAAGAAAAAGGAAGAGAGCTTTCTGAGAGGAGGGGGTTCCTTGCGAGCGTCCTTCGACGGCCGTCTTCCTCTGTTCTGGTTGAAGCCTCCCGGAGCCGGAGAAGGAGAAGGGGGCCGATACTCTGTTTTGAGAACAGGTGGGCGCCGGCGTCTATCTCTCTCTGCTTTTCCTGGATTTTCCTCTTTCGGGGTTTTCGTCTATCAATTGTAAGCAAGAGAGGGGAGGGATGGCAATGATATGAGCCGACCCCTCCCCTCCTCTGCGATTTCTTCTCTGCTGCTGTATGCTCCCCTCCTCTGCGATTTCTTCTCTGCTGCTGTATGCTCCCCTGCGAATGATGAACGGTGTCCGAGCAATGATGCCGGCACCGGATCCTTAATGTGTAAATGTTCGCCCGCTCTCATTTCTGGGATGGTGATATATATATGTAAATGCTTGGGCCGGTTGGCCGAATGAATGCTCGAAACTTCTATCCCCTTCTCTGTCTATATCAATGTGTGTGTTTGAGTGCTTCCGCGCGTGTGCTCTGATTCCGGTTTCCCCGAAGTCCCGATCATGCCCCGAAGCACCGCGGGCTACAGAAACACCCCTCCCCGGGTTTTCTTCCCATCGACCGTTCTCGTGTCTGATTTAAGGGTCTCCGCATCCCCTCCGTGGACAGGGCTATGCTTCTGCGTATGCTTCTTTCCATCGTGCTGTCGAGGGTCTAAATCCCATTGACTCTTCCCTTCCTATTGCCCTGTGGCTCGCGAGGTGGGAGTCGTTCTTGGGATTGCAAGATGCATCGACTTAACATTGCGCCGTAACTGTTCGAGCATATGCCCCTATGTTTGGCTCGTCTCGCCTGTGCATTGACTACTCCCCTCTGCATCATAATCATGTGAACCGTTCCGAGATTCTTTTACTTCGCCTCAATCACCCGGGGAGGGGGACATCCCTCGTTGCTTCATATAAACTTCTGGATGACTGAGGGCTCTACCCCTCGATGGTAGAAGCTCCCTCAAGATCGTGGCAGACAGTAACAAAGGGGTTCTAGCCTAATAAGCTCAGCCCCGACAACCTGAGACCCAATCGAGGCCAAGAGATGTATGCTCCTCGTAGGCCAGCCCTCGGAGCTTCACCCTCTTGGTGGTCGGTTCCTCCATAGGATGTGCCGTAAGCTGTGGGTTGTCCACCCCTCGCAGGCTAGTCCTCGGGGTGTTGCTCCCATCATCGGCGGCTTCGTCCCTCTGTCTCTTCACCCACGGAGTCTTGGTGCCCCTCGCAGGCTAGTCCTCGGGGTATCCTATCCGATGGGATTTTACTGGATGCCACTATGCAGATCGGCGGTTTAGGGGCTTACTCTATGAGTGAGTATGACCCCGATTCTCCCCTGCAACTCTTCATGTTCAGGGGAGATGCTGTCAAATTTTGGACAGACTCAGCATAACTAAAGCCATGATGAGATGCTCGTTCTGGACTCAATTGACTCAGTGCTCGAGTATGAACCTCGCACTGACTCATTGCATCATTTCCAAAGGGTCCTGGACTTCAATCAAACGATTAGTTGGTCCAAATAACTCCATAACTTTCAATAAAAACTTAAATAAACTCAAAGAGTTTCAGAAATGCTTAAAAACAAGCTAAAACGGCGTGGTCTTAGTCGGTGCGCCTTAATACGGCGCCCCCCCCCCCCGCGCCGTATTAACTTGTGACTCATATTTCTTCTTCTTTTCCTGGGTCAATTCCTGGCGCGCCTTTAACCGGCGCGCCCCGTGCCTTGCGCGCCGTGATAACGGGTTTTAGGGCCGCACCGGATTAGCGTTTCACCTATGCTTTACCGCGCCGGATTAACCCCTTTTACCTACGCTTTACCGCGCCGTGGAAGCTATCTCTCGCGTCGTTTCACGTTTTTATGTCATTTTAATCTCTCGTTCGCTCTCAGGGCAATCCTGGCCTCCCATGGTCGATATTGACTACCCTAACCAGCGGTAGATTAAGTAAGGCAAGGGCTGTTCATGCTCCGAATAACCTCTTTACCATGTTGACTATCATGTGTGTGAACACTTTGCTTTCGTCATCACTCTTGTGCTATCGTTTCCCTCTCTTCTGACGGGGATCAATGAATGTGATTAAGCATTGTTTATTGTCATAATTCTGTTTCCATGCTCAATATAGTTATCATCATCATGCCTGCATGCTTGCATAGACCCTCGGGTATATCGAATGGCGTTGACGGAAGATCGGGTTACGCCTGATCGGAAGTTTCCGCTATGCGCGATGATGGTCTTCGGATCTACGTCCTCCACCACGTACCCAAGGTCTCTAATTTAATGAATCATGTCTCCCCTTGCATGATAAATAAATCGCATGTGATCTTGTCGTGCTCATAACGTTGCATCCTTTATTCCGGCCTCGACAGCCCACTATCTCGGCAATTAATCAAAGGTGTTCCCTCCTCGTGGGGGATGTAATTAACGCCATAACCTTTATGGTATGGCGGACTGCCGGTCCCGACCGAACCTCACTTTCGCCCGACACGGGTCAGAATGAGCGCATAATAAACTCGTCACTCACGTGACTGGCACGCTCGCGTCGTCAATCAGTCAGTTAATTACCAGTTAGTTAATCGGTTGATCGACACGTGAAATAATAACAAATAAGATAAAAAAGACACGCAAACAGGAACCTTGAGCCTAAATGTTACGGTTGGCACCTGTTCCCAGAGTCTCCACTTCCTCATCATCGTGGAGCTGACCACAACCTTCCTACTCAAGGCATCGACAACGACATTCATCCTACCCAGCTGATAAGACAGGGTGAAGTCATAATCCTTCATATACTCCATCCACCGCCTCTGCCTGAGGTTAAGGTCCTTCTGAGTGAACACATACCTCAAACTCTGATAGTCTGTGAACACCTCAAACTTCTCACCGTATAGATAATGCCTCCAAATCTTCAATGCAAAGATTACAGCCGTTAACTCAAGGTCATGGGTAGGGTAGTTCTCCTCATGGGGCTTCAGCTGCCGAGATGGATACGCCACAACTCTACCATGCTGCATCAGCACAGCACCCAACCCGACCCCGGAAGCATCTGCACACACTATGAAACCTCCCGATCCAGAAGACAACACCAACACCGGTGTCGAGGTGAGTAACCTCCGAAGCTCTATAAAGCTCTGCTCACACTCACCAGTCCAGACGAACGGCACATCCTTCCGCGTAAGCCTGGTCATCGGTGCTGCAACACGAGCAAAATCCTGAATGAATCTCCTGTAATAGCTTGCAAGCCCCAAGAAATTCCGAATCTCCGTCACGGACCTTGGCCTTGGCCACTGCATCACTGCCTCGACCTTGGCTGGATCCACGGAAATACCATCACCAGAAATCACGTGCCCCAAAAAGTGCACCTCGTGAAGCCAAAACTCACACTTGCTGAGTTTAGCATACAACTGGTGATCTCGCAAGGTCTGCAACACAACCCTCAAATGATACACATGCTCATCTGCAGACTGCGAATAAACAAGGATGTCGTCCACAAACACGATCACGAACTGGTCCAAGTAGGGACGGAACACCCTCTGCATCAAATCCATAAATGTTGCGGGGGCAAACTCATAATGCCCATATCTCGAGCTGAACGCAGTCTTCTCCACGTCAGACTCTCGAATCCGCAACTGATAATAACCGAACCGCAAATCAATCCGCGAGAACACTCGAGCAGACTGAAGCTGGTCGAATAAGTCATCAATCCGTGGCAACGGATACTTGTTCTTAACGGTTACCTCATTCAACTGTCGGTAGTCAATGCACAGTCTCAGACTACCATCCTTCTTCTTCACAAACAACACTGGCGCACCCCAAGGGGAAAAGCTAGGACGAATATACCCCTTGGCGAGCAACTCCTGCAACTGCGCCCTCAACTCCCTCAGCTCAGCGGGAGCCATACGGTAAGGAGCATTCGACAAAGGTCCCATACCAGGCACAATCTCGATCACAAAATCAATCTCCCGCTGGGGAGGTAATCCAGGTAGGTCATCGGGAAAAACATCGGGAAACTCGCACACCACCGGAATGTTCTCCACATCCGGCTCCGACTGGTCCACCGCGACCACAGGAGCGAGAAAACCCTAACAACCCGCGCCAAGCAAACGACGAGCCCTAATAGTCAAAATAAGGAAGCGGGAAGAGGAAGACCTAATACCTTGGAAATAGAAGGTGGGTCCACGAAGTCGCCGGAAATAAACCCTCTTCGAGCCACAATCCACCAAAGTATGATGTGCCTCGAGCCAATCCATGTCCAAAATCACATCAAAATCCTGAAGTGGCAACGCATAAAGCCTGGCCGGCAAACTCCGCCCTTCAACCCACACAGGAACCTCCTCAAAACAATACGGAGTGATCATAAAATCACCCGAAGGCAACTCCACTGCCAAATCACAGGACAACTGGGTCACCGGCTTCTCAGTACTCAGCGCGAAGTCCTCCGAAATAAACGAATGAGACGCGCCAGAATCAAACAAAACCCGAGCCGCACAACCCAAAATCTGAACGGTACCTTCCACGAGCTGCGACGCCGCTGCCTCTGCCCTGGTCATGTGTGTAATCTGGCCTCGGGATCTCTGCTTGCCCCCCACACTCGCTGACCTAGGTAGTGGCGGATACTGCCCCTGCTGCTGCTGCTGCTGATGTGGCCTCTGCTGCTAAGGATACTGTTGCTACGGAGGATACTGCTGCTGATGCGGCCTCTAAGGATAGTCACGCGCCATGTGCCCTGGCTGGTCACACCTAAAACAAATCACCGACGCTGTGCACTGCCTGCCTGGATGCGACTCGCCACATCGGGGACACGATCCCCGCGATCCACCCACTGATCCCTGAGGCTGAAAAGGAATCGACTGATGTACACTGCATGTGGACGCCTGCCTCTGATCCTTGCGCTTCTTACCAAAACCCTTCTTGAGAAACTTCTTGACCTTGGAGCCAAAAGATGCAGATCATGCCGTAGACATCGCTGGAGCCGACGCTCCCGAACTACCCATAGTGTGATGGAAGGTACTCTGCTGCTGGGTAGCCGTCTGCTGACCACGGCCTGACTGGGACTGCCCTTGGCCTCCCTATCCTCGGACCTTCTGCATATCCAACTCCAAAGATGCCGCCACACGAGATGCTGTCTCCAAATCAGTAGCAGCGTTTGCCATCGAAAGGTGCCTCAGCTCCTGCCTCAATCCCTGGACAAACTGCTCAGTCTTCACTCCCTCATGTTCAATGATATGGGGAGCATAACGGCCTAACTCCATAAATCGAGCCATGTACTACAACACTGACATGTCACCCTGAAGCAGCTCCAAAAACTGACGCATCTTCTGCGTACCAACATAGGATGGGCAGTAAGTACGCTCGAAGACCGTAACAAAGTCCTTCCACGTAACCTCCTGAAGTGGACGAGACTGAAAGGACGTCTTCCACTCCGAAGACCACCAATCTCGAGCCGTACCCTGCAACTGGTTACAGGCCAACATCACCTTGTCCTCCTCGGCACAACGCATGGAACTGAACACTCTCTCCATCTCATCAAGCCATCTCCTGGCCACATCGGGATCTGGCTGGCCTTCGTCATAGGGTGGGTGAAACTGCAAGAAGTCCCTCACAGCACGACTGGGTCCACCCCTAGACGACGAACCCTTACCAGCATCACCGCCAAACTGCTGAGACATGAACTGAAACATGCTCCTGAAGAAATCCTCGGCCCCCGGAACCCTCGCTGCATCCCCTGCCTCATTGGCAGGTGGTGGCACTCTACTCTGCTCCTCCAGCTCCCCTGTCGACTGTCCCTGCTGAGAGCGAGTCCTCCGCCTCGGCGCCATACTCGCCTACTACAAAAAGATAGAAGACACGGAAAATAACGGAATCAATAAAACACATGATGCCCTAAGCTAGTGCCAACTGTACATCATCATTGTGGACTAGTGGACCACTGCAACTATTTACGATTCTTATATATATCCACAACCGTGCTTTGATACCAGCTGTAACTGTTGACACCCGTTTTAGCCCACAAGTTGTGTCATTTCTCTTATTCATCATTTTTAATGCCCCGAATTAGCCATTGTTTTGGAGCTTTCTCGGATGGATTTCAAACCCATTTTTACCATTTCATATCCTTTGAGTCTTGGAGATCATGATTTTCTAGAGCCATGGAGCTTGTCTTATCAACTTCTAGCTTCTAAGTCGACTTACGGCCCATTTAGGCCGGCTTCCCTCAAGTAATCGGCTCTCTCTCACTGTGCAGTCCTAAAAGTGATCCTTTTTCATCTCCTTCTGTTCCTCTTTTCAAAAAGTTGTCTTCACCAAAGTTGTTCCTCCTTCAACGATCTACAATTTCTTCTTCTATGCTGTTGGCCAGTTCTGCCCCTATTGTGAGCTATTCACATTTTTCCGGAGTGCTGTGCTATTCACCTATGTCCCAGAATTTCTCTCTCTCTTCTAGCACCATTTTCTCCCCCTTATAATCATTTTCTCAACTTATTTTCTTCGTAAAAGTTGTTCCTCTCTCAGTTATCTACAATTTCTTCTTCTACCACTTTCGCTAGTTCTGCCCCGTTTGAGAGATACGCTTCAATTTCCAAAGTCACGCGCAGTCTACCTAAAATCTTCCTCCATCAGTGTGACGGCCCTACCCTAGACCGCCAGGGCAGTGTGACGGTCCTACGATAGACCGTCACACCGAAACTTGCCCGAAATCGCCCTGTTCGACCCCTAGAGCGTGGCGGTCCTACCCTAGACCGTCAGAGTCCATGTGACGGTCTAGTATGGGTGCGTTACACCGAAACTTGTCCGAAATCGCCCCGTTTGACTCCCTGAGAGTCCAATTCGTGCTGGACTCTACTCCGTTTCTATGCGTCGTGGCCTATCTTGCAGAGTCCATAACTTCTTGAATTCTACTCCGAATTGAGCGCTGTTTGTTCCTATGGTTTCTCCTTGGTATTATCTTGAATTCAGTCCAAAGAACTTCAACTTTCATTGGCTATCTTGCTCATAATCACGCTCAAAAGTTGAGGGTTTAGGTGTCCTGGTTCAACTTAAACTCTACAGATTAAGCTCCGGGGCTCCCTTCCAGAAGCCATATCTTCCAGATCCTTCATCCAAATAGAGTCCCGTTTTCTCCTATGACTTATCTTGACTATTATCTCGAGATTGATCCATAGATCTCGAGATTTGATGGACTCTATCTCTTAAACTCGTGGAGGAAAGTTGGGGGTTTCACCACTTTTCTATAAAAACTGCCCAGTTCGTAGTCGCGACGGGGGGCTCTTTCTTGGTTCGGGGCGAAGCCATGCTGTAACTCCAACTCACAACTTCGACCCTGACTTGAAAAGGGAAGTATTAGCTTTCAATTCCATCCTTTCGGGCTTGATTTCATGGTCTATATTCTTAGTTCTCTTCCTCTCAAAATCATAAATCATCATAATTTTCTGCACTTTTCTGCTACACATGCACTTTTGCACGTTTTGCATCATCATTTTCTCTCTATTCTCTCAATTAAATCTCGTGATTTCAAATCTCATACATGCACAACACACACATTATTTTCACCCTTCCACAGGGGTTAAAAATCTCCCCCCGGTGCGTTCTCCCTTAATTTCTACCTATATTTTATCACTCCGGGATTGATACTACTGTTGACACCTGAAATATAACCGAGAATAAAGATGAGACCGAAGAGAAGATTGAATCAGAAATGAAGATCCCAGAGATTCCTGCAAAGCCGGAACTACAGAACAGTCGTCACTAAAGCTACCACCCGGCTGAAGCCCTCCCCGGCCAAGCTGATGTCCGGTGTTGTCATCGCCCAGATGGCAGTACTGATGAAGAATTGCAGTCCATTGACTGATGAAAATCTCCAGAAATGTTCTGATAAAGACTGTGTCAACTCACCAACTAATGGGCCTTCACCTGTTCTGACAGATTCGAAGGACTGACAAATGAAAAGGCAGATTAGGCAACTTTGACAGCTCAAGCCTACTGATGAGGAAGATTAAAACATTAAAAGTCCTAAATGGGCTCACTAGTGTGGCGTCGAGAGCTCCTCACCGAAGCCCAAAAAGCCCATGGAGGCGGCGCCGGGAAGCTAGACTCTTGGCGCCGGGAAGCCTCCGCAACCGACTGAGGCGCGCCGGGAAGGTGTGAAAGGCGCGCCAGAGTCGATCATGCCGAGAAGGGGGGGGCACTGCGCTTATAAAACCCCCCGTTTCATCCAAGAAAAAAGAAACAGATAGATAGACAATCATCAGAAAAAGAATAGCCACACTCGCCAAAAAGAGAGAAGAGAAGAGAAGCTGTTGCGAGGTCTGAAAGAAGGAGAAGGTGGGGTGCTCGGGGAGGGAGAGGAGTCAATGCTCCGCCCTCCCCCATCCTTTGTTTTTATCCTTTTGCATTTTCATTTCTCCAATGTGCATCCTTTGTATTGCTTCTGTTTCTTTACTTCTTTTGAAGAATGCTATTGCCCCCCCCCCCCATTTCGTATGGATGGACATAGTCAGACGATGTAATCGACAGTATATATATAGACGAGCAGGGTCTTCCCCTTGTTTTCGATACTGAATGCATCTAGTTGTTACTTTCTGAAACATATTTTCTCTTATGTATGTTCATCCGGAAGTGGGGGTCTGGCGTGAGCTTTGGCCATGATCCTCTGCTCCCTTTTTGCTTCTGCTCTGGGTGAGGGGCAGCAGGTTCCCCCCATTCTAACCTATGGATGTTTGGGGTCCATGGCTCCCGAGGAATCCCAGTGCGGTAGGTTTTAACGACCTCCCTCCCTTGATTGTTCCCTCGATGTCATTAAGGCCGTCCCAGGAATCAGAGACAGTCATCTCTTGATTTTCCTGGGCGACCGGCAACAAATAAACATATACATCCGCAGGGTATTTTGAGTGTGTTTTGGATGAACGATGGTCTCGATTCCTCTACAGACCTTGTCTCTAGATGATTCCCTAGTATCCCTCCAGTAAAATCTTTGGTCCAATTCACTCTTGCATCCCAATTCCTATCTCGATCGCATAAATCTCCAGAACAGAGCTCCGTAAAACCCTAAAACCCTATACGTTATCGGCACTGAACCCTCCCGGCGCACCAAACAGTCCCCCGCGTGGCACTTCGCGCGCCGAGAGCTGGGCGCGCCGATAACCCCATCCTTCCTTTCTAACCGGCAAGGAGCCTCCCTTCAGGTGACCTTCCCGGCGCGATGGCTTCCGCGCCGAGAACCCCCGCGCTGGGAACCTTCTTTCAGGCTATAACTGTGCCGAAAAACTCCTGCGTCGGGAACCCCTCCCTTCATGCTATAACTGTGCTGAGAACCCCCTATCAACACTCCATTTCATTTCTGATTACTCCATGTATCTGTCTGAGGGATATCCAGAGACCATCGTGTATACCCTGAAGAGATACAGCAACGGGGAAGGACCTCCCCTACATTACTCAGTCCAGATCCGGATTCCTCTGTAACCCTATGAACCCAAAGAGCTCTGCCACTGCATGTGCTCTGATGGTTCCCAAGGGAATATCAACTGGTGCTATGAATGCAGACAGTGTTCTCGGGCCTAGTGCTCTCCTCTTTCGGCCTTCATCACGGCATCCCGTGGATGATGGTCTATCTTTCCTTGGCATGCTCCAAGACAAGGGGATATGCTGCCGAAATTCACCCACATCACACCGAGTGACCGTGATATTCTCTTCTAACCCCGCTGAACCTAAGGAGTTCTGCCACTGCATGTCCTCCGATGGTCCCTCGAAGGGGGATATTAGTAAAACATTGCATCGACATACGGTGTATCATGGTATGTCGGTCCCTCTCCGGATTCCGGGTCGAATATACCCGATCTTTCACGGATCCCGTCCTGCCGCTGCATGGACAGTTTCCTATTCCCATTTGGCATAGTCCAAGACAATGGGGATATGCTGCCGGATTTGCCCCGCACCTGACGTACTCTTGCTTTATCCAGTCTATTTAATGTTCTGCGAATAAACTAGCACGCTCTTATTTGGGCTTTTGCCGCTATCCTCCTCCTGTCTTTGGCGTTTAATCAAGGGTTGTCTTCCTTAGGGAGGACGTAATTAACGTCATGGCCTTTACGGCATGGCGGACTTTTGGTCCCGACTCGGACTTCACAATCGACTGACCAAGTCAGATCGAGCGCACAATGAAATTGTCACTCCGGTGACTGGCACGCCTAATAAACCAACCAATAAACCAAATAAATAAACCAAAAGAAATAAGATCTTTAAAAAAAAAACAAATCTGTCCCCCACAAGCTGGCACGCCCGGTGGGACCAAGTCTCCCTTCATCTTTACGCCAAAGCAGGAGGCCCGGCGGCCTCTCTCAAAATTCTAACTGTGTGTTAATCTTACTCGCAGGAACTACAAATGGAAACTGGATTGATTGCTGTTCACTTCGGCCAGCAGGTGGTCGATGGCCACATCCATGGAGGGTACCTGGCGGTACCGATGGAGTTCGGATCCATGCCTCCGGCAGTGGGTCTGCCCAACTGCTTGGGCCTAGTATTTGTCGACCTGCTACAGGTCGACAACGAAGCTGGCAGCGCCACCACGGTCGAGACCACGGTGGCATCAAAAGCTGAGGAGGAAAAGACGGCGGTTGCCCCTACTGTCGTTTCTTGCTTCGTCCATCACATGAGGACTGTTGTCTCCGCCACTGCTGGTAGGAGAAGAAGAAACAACCGGAGGAGCCGGTTTGCTGCAACCGGGGGTCGCCTTTCGGCCTCGGGAAAGACAATGATGGTGGGGAGCATGAGAGTGAACCTCAACGGCCGCCCTATGGATGCACGACCTGACAGGGTCGTTCCATCAGTCCGTACCGACAACAGATTCCAAGTGTTGGCCACCAGGGGGGCCGACTGGGAGAACAAGGGCAAACAGCCACTGGCACCTAGGCCGACCAAGTGCAAACAAGTTTGGAGGCCAAAGAAGATTCAGAGCTGGGCACCAGCTCAAGAAGAGGAAGTTGCTGTCGCCCGCCCCAGGGCTGGGGGCAGAAGATATGAAAGGGAACAAGAATATGTTGCTGCTATCCGCCCCAGGGCCGGGGGCAGGAGATGGGAGAAGAAAGAGAAAGATATTGCTGACACTCACCCCGAGAGGAGGGGCGAGGATTTTCAAAAGGAAGGTAAAAGAGAAATGGGGGAGTTGCTCCCGATGTTGTTCCACAAAGACCCAGGGTCTGCGCCAGGCAGGCCGATGTGTTCAAATACCCCAAGTCAGAGTACTTGGCTACTCGAGTCTCGAGGCAGGTCTATCAGCCCAAGACTCAGGAGAGACTACTGCCCTGTCCGGAGCTACAAGGGCGTAGTCAAGAAGAGATGAACCGGTGGTTCAAGATTACTTTCATTGCCTAGGGAACTCCTCCCTACGGCAACGAAGATTATCTCGTGCCCTGGGCACCATGGGGGAAGAGGAAGAAGTCCCAGAAGGAGTGATGCTGGAGGTTTCGTCCTCTGACTCCAATGACTATGAAGATGGCCGCAGGGCCAGATATGAGAAAGATATCTACCAGGAAGAGGGAAAAGAAAAGAGAATGTCTGTATTTGACCGTCTGACATATCCTAGACAGGTCAAGAGAAGAGTTCGCAGGCAGAGAGGGAAGATGCAGATTCTTGCTTGCAATATGGCCGGCGTCGCCGGAAGATATGGTATGTTACCAAATCAACCAGAAGAATTGATCAGCCTGGCCCACAGACCGGGTGCAGTCACAAGAAGAAGCAAGGCAGCAAAAGATAAGATAGTAGCTGCTAATCAAGACGACCTCTCGGCCGTCAATGAAGCCCGAAGAGTCACCATGATGACAGTAAATGTGGTGACCGCTGACGAAGAAGATGATCCTCTCTCAGACCCCGCTGAAGAGACTTCGGGAGAAATGCAGATTCCAACAACCCTGGATCCCATGATGTTTAGAAAATATCAGCAAGAAATTGTCTCTCTCAGGAGACAATTGAATGAGAGGAATGAACGGACACCTGTCTCTAAGCAGGCCGAGCCAGCAGGGCAGACGTCTAGTTCAGCAGAGGCGGCCGTTCCAGCTGTTCCTCATCAGAATAATATGGGCAAGGCACCAAGTCAACCTCTCTTACAGCAGGCGACAGCCCAACCCTCTACATCTCAGACGCAGCCCGCCATGCCGGCACCTCAGCCAACCTTACATACAACGGTCATGATGACCTCTCTCAGTCATCAGCAGGCACACTTCTTCCCGGAACCAGTGGATCCAGCTGTGGTAAATAAACTGATGATAGAAAAAAAATGATCGAGATGAAGCTGTCTGAGAAAGTCGGGGACGACTCCGGTACTTATGATGTCTACAAGGTGCCGTACCCTGCACATTATGCTGCCAAGAGACTACCACCATGCGTCAGCAAGCCGCCTAAGTGCGAAAAGTTCAATGGCCAAGGCTCCCCCGGGGAGCATATAGCCTATTACACTACGATCATGGGCGACCTGGCAACCGATGAAGCATACTTGCTGAAATTCTTTGGCTCGTCCCTTACAGGTTTAGCCTTTGAATGGTACTCCAGCTTGCCAGCTAGGTCGGTGGCTGACTGGCCCGATATGCAGCGAAAGTTCCGAGACAGATTTCATGTAACAGAAAGAGAAATCACAATAGCCGAACTGTATGCATCCAGGCAAAAACAGGATGAGACCGCCCTAGATTACATAAAAAGATGGAGGAATTTGGCCATGAGATGCAGGCGACCCCCCCATCAAGAAGATGCAGTACAAATATGCAAGCAAAATCTCAGAAGAGAAGTGCTGGAAAAGATGATTGGGGCGGATGTCAGAACATTCGACCGGTTAAATAACATAGTTGCAGAAGTCGAGACGTTCCTATCCAAGCGTCCGGCCACTAATGCCCCTGCTATGCAAAAAGGGAAAGCCGTTGATCGACGGCCATCACATTCAGAAGCCAATGCTGTTGATTTCGGAGCCTTTGAACAACAGAAAGAGAAAGACAATGCGATTGATGCTCCTCCGCCAACAGGCCCGGCAGAAATGAAAGAAAAGGTTTCCCTAAGAAACAAGATGAGAAAAGCATACCCCTTCCCCAAGGATAAGACGGGTGCACTATTTAACTGGGCTTATAAGTTCAACAAAATAACGTTGCCCGAGCCAAAGAGACCCGCTGATGCAGCAAAGAAGGATGACCCGCTATTCTGTCCCTATCACCGGGGACTGGGGCATACTATAGAAAACTGCTATGTCTTCAAAGATGTTATGGAAATCATGTTCAAGAGGGGTGAGCTGCAATTAGGGGATTACCATGTGGACCCTCCACGCCCTCATGAGCTTCCAGCGCTGAGAATGACTGCAAACATGATCTCTCTATATCAGCAGTTACCCGAAAAGGCTGTTGAAGAATGCACTAAGCACACATACGAGACCTGTTTCCTTACCCCAATTAAGGAGCAGATAGGGTGGCAAACAGTGCCAGCTAAAACCAGGAAAAAGCCCTCAGCACGGACAGCACCAGGGGCCTCCATCCGGGGTGTTACTCCGAAGCATACTTTGCCAGCAGTAGAGCAGGTATGGCTAACCGCGGAGTCACCGCCAGTTATCCGCATCCCTACTCACAACCGGAGAAAGCAACCTCCGCCACCTGCCCATGAGAAAATAAGCCCCGAGGTGAGGCGCCTGCAGCTATATATTGATCAGCTGGATAAGTATGAAGAGTCTGAGCCTAAGCCGATGCTAGTAAAGGACCATGTCTTCTGGGAGCAGCTAGAAGGGCTGACCGTCAAAGAAACAGCAGGAAAAGAACAAGAGAAAGCTGAAGCCGAACTCTTCTGGGGGCACCAGCCAGTCAAAAAAAGATCCCAAAGAAAGAAGAAGTCAAAGAACAAGAAGAAGGTGACGACAGTGCACTGCAATACCCTCTCAGTGTTGTTCACTTTGCCTGGGGAAAATGATGATGCAGAGGCGTCGGCCACGCCACTGGAAGTCAACCATGCTGAAGCGTCAACCTCAGCACATGCTACCCGTTCTGGGAGAAGATGGGGGCGTCCCCCGCCAGCCAATCATAATATTATTTTCAGAGGAGAACAGCCTTATCAGTTACCAGAACCAGAAGTGCGAGGTGTCCAGATTCCCCCTCCTACTAGTTTATACCAAGAAGAGAAGAAAAGGGATGGGGCCCCGTCATTCCTTGAATTCCTATCCAGTTTGGAGGGCGAAAAGCCGATACAAGCTGCACCAATCAGAAGTAACAAGCGCCAAGAGCCGACGGCTCTGAAACCTAAGCAAGGTGAAGGAGAAGAAAAGGATCCCCCGACAGCACCAAGGGCCATCTTTTCAGAAGAAACCCCGCAAGAAACTAGCCAAGAAACCGAGGCAAGAAGTGGGCAGGTAATGCCACAGGCACCTCGTGAACCTCCAAAGCCCCGCTGGGCAGAGGAGATGCGGCTCTCCAATGTCCGAGTAGGCAGCCGAATTATGAAAATGCTGAAGAAGATCCCCACCAGAGGAGATGAGGCTCTCCAATGTCCGAGTAGGCAGTCGAATTATGAAAATGCTGAAGAAGCTCCCCACCAGATTCTCTATATGGGAAATTCTCTCCTTGAGCGAGGATGCCCGCCAAGTAATTATTGACGCTTTACAGTCGTCAGCACAGTATGAAGCACTGCTAACAGAGGTAAACTCTGGGTCAGCGGTCACTTTCACTGAAGATGACATGTTGATTCCAAACCCCAGCCACAACAGGCCGCTGTACATGAGAGGACATCTCAACTGTCAGCCACTAAGCTGGATATTGATAGATCCAGGGGCTGCTGTAAACATTCTGCCATACCGCATCTATCAGAAATACTACTTTGGTATGCACCTCACTAAGGTCAGGGACATGAAGATTGCTGGCTTTAATCAGAAGTGTGAGACACCTCTAGGGGTAGCAGATTTCAACCTCACATTGGGAGACCTCACTACTGTGGTGCGATTCTATGTAATCGAGTCTAACACCACATATAAGGCCTTATTAGGGCGACCGTGGCTGCATGAATATCAAATAGTGCCGTCCACGCTGCATCAGTGTATTAAGTACTGCCATGATGGTAAAGAAGAAAGGGTGTTTGCAGATCTACACCCCTTTGAAGTATTCGAGTGTCACATGCTCGACGCATCCTATTATACGGACATTCTGCAGAAAGATAAGGGGAAAGAAACTGTGACTGGCCGGAAGAAATCGGCAGTAAATATAGAGGATTGGTCTCCGCCACCACCGCAGGGCTATATCAAAGAGCATGAGGTATCCCACATCTCTCATGTCGGGGATTTCGCACGGATTGCACCTCCAAGCATTCATCCCGATGACATTGATGAAGAAATGAATGAAAAATATACACAAATCAAGGTGTCGGAAGGATTAGTCAAACCCGTCACCAGTTTGGAATGCCAGACGGTGCTGCCACTCAAGATTATGGAGGTCCCTCGCTTCTGCGAGCCTCCTATCATATTTTACACCGGGGAGCCTGTCGAGGAAGATGATCAAGACTGCATGATCCTGGAAGAATCCACAAGCTGAATTGTGCCAATTGCAGGCTTGGACTACACCACGCAACGGGTCTCGCAGATGTTCTCCAAACTACAGATGCCTTCACTACAGCCCGTCGCCCAGAAGAAAGCATTCCAAGGACTTTGGGATCCGCCCCAGAACAACAAGGAATTGATGAAGATCACCCAGCACCCGGGATTGGGCTACACTCTACAAGAATACTATGAGGCCGAGGTGGATGTCATCTCCACCTTTTTATCACATGAAGACCCTCCTGAGGTGGGCTATGATGATTATCCCTCAGAAGAAGAAGAGATTATATATCAGTCCATAATGAATGATGGGTCTTTTGATGGCCGGCCAGAAGCAGGAAAGTCTGATGAAGCAAATATGTGTCGGTGTTGGGAAGACATGTCTTGCAAAGAAGATCTGTTCCAGGCCGAAGCAAAGTTTGACACAGGAACCCCGGGTGAAGATCGGATTTCTGATGATACAAGAGAATGCTTAGAGTTTGAACGTATTCTGAAAGAAGTTCAAGCTCTGCAAGATATAGATCCCCCAGAGGAATCCATGCCAGTGAAGCCTCCGGGAATGGAAGACATCTTCTTCAAATCGTACACGGAGCCGATCATATCCCAGCAGCAAGCTGAACAAAGTCGAACAGTTTCGGTCCTTTATGATGAGTCGCCATCGGCCGGAGACCAGCATGAAGAGTTAGAGAACTCTGAGACCGAAGAAGACTATACCCCGGGAGGTTTTGTCGATTTACAGGAGGCTCCGCCCGAAGTTGAGAATGGTGGCCAGGCCACTGTTGATGAGCTTGTAGAAGTAAACTTGGGGACAGAGGAGGAACCAAGGCCAACCTTTCTTAGTGTTCTGCTGGAACCAAAGGTCCGAGAACATTACATACAATTTCTGAGAGAGTTCAAAGACTGCTTCGCCTGGACGTATGATGAAATGCCAGATGTGGCACAACACCTGTTGGCGATTAATCCAGAAGCCAACCCCATAAAATAGCCACCCAGGAGGATGCGACCTGAGCTGATCAACCAAATCAATAAAGAGGTCGACAAGCTTATTGATGTTGGCTTCGTCGAAGAAAATCAGTACACCACATGGCTGGCGAACATAGTGCCTGTAAAGAAGAAAAATGGGCAAATCAGAATATGTGTTGACTTCCGAGACCTTAATAAGGCTTGCCCAAAAGATGATTTCCCAGTGCCGATTACTGAAGTAATGATTGATGCAATCACTGGTCATGAAGCCCTTTCATTTATGGATGGTTCATCCGGATATAACCAAATATGGATTGCTGAAAAAGACAGAATACACACTGCATTTCGCACTCCAAAAGGGATATTTCACTACAAAAGAATGCCGTTTGGCCTTAAGAATGCCGACGCTACTTACCAAAGAGCCATGACAAAGATTTTCGATGACTTGCTCTTCAAGAAAGTGGAGTGCTATGTTGATGACCTGGTGGTGAAAACCAGAAAGAAAGAAGACCATCTGCAGGACCTGAGGGTAGTGTTTCAAAGGCTGCGGAAATACGAGCTGAAGATGAACCCTATGAAGTGCGCCTTTGGCGTGACCAGCGGAAAATTCCTTGGATTTATTGTCCGGCACAGAGGTATTTAGATTGATCCATACAAGATCAAGGCTATTCAAGAGCTCCCTCCACCGAAGAATCTGTCTGAGCTAAGGTCTCTGCAGGGGCGTCTGGCCTACATCCGACGATTTATATCAAACTTGTCGGGTCGGTGTCACCCCTTTCACAAGCTCATGATGAAAGATGTGCCGTTCCTGTGGGACGGCGGATGCCAAGAGGCTTTTGAAAAGCTAAAGGAATACCTCAAGACCCCTCTAGTATTGGGGGCACCAGTTAAGGGCAGCCCTTTAATCATCTATATAGCAGCCACGCATTGTTCGCTGGGGGCAATGTTAGCTCAAATAAATAAAGATGGAAAGGAGCAAGCCTTATATTACCTTAGCAGAAGGTTGATCAGGACTGAAGAAAGCTATACTTACATAGAGAAGACCTGCTTGGCACTGGTTTTCGCTGTTAAGAAGCTCCGACACTATATGCTGTCACATGAGATCAGATTGATATCTGCAGCAGATCCGCTCAAATATATATTGACTCAGCCGGCACTCAAAGGTCGACTTGGCAAATGGGATGTGATTCTGATGGAGTTCGACATCATCTATATACCTCAGAGGGCTATAAAGGGCCAGGCTGTGGCTGATTTCTTTGCAGAGCACCCTATACCAGAAAGTGCTATGTTGGAGACTGAGCTCCCTGATGATGAAGTGCTCGAAGCCTGTCAAACCCAGCCAATCATGTGGCAATTATACTTTGATGGGGCATCAAGAACAGAAATTGATTCCAATGGAAAAACAAGAATACGTGCAGGGGCCGGCATTGTGCTGAAATCGCCAGAAGGAGAAGTGTTGCACACCTCATGTTCTATAAATAAGCCATGCACCAACAATGAAGCTGAATATGAAGCTCTGATAATTGGTCTCCAGGTCGCCCTCAGTATGAGTATTCGGATGCTTCAGGTATTCGGTGACTCAATGTTAGTGATAAAACAAATACAGGGAGAATTCGAAGTGCGAAAACCAGGATTGAACCCCTATTATCAAAAGGCTATACGCCTCATGGCGAATTTCTACCACATTGAGCTCAATCATGTGGGTCGGGAACGTAATGCTCAAGCTGATGCACTGGCAAAGCTGGCCAGCTCACTATCAGTCCCGCCAGATGAGACACTCAACATTATTGTCATGAACAGGCGGCAAGTCCCCAGCATGCTGGAAGCGTGTCCTGAAGAATATGAGATTGATGCCGTTGACAAAGTCCAGCCGTCTGATTGGAGACAGCACCTACTGCAGTGGTTCCTACACCAACAGTTGCCCAAGAACAAAGAAGAGAGAATGAAACTCCTAAGGATCAAAGATTCCTATGAATGCAGAAATGGAACTCTGTTCCGAATCATGGCGGACGCCCGCAAGAAGATTTTGCTTTGCTGCCTATCTACTGAAGAAGCTTGGCAAGCAATGAAAGAAATACATGCTGGGACAGCAGGGGCACACCAGGCTGGGCCTAAGATGAAGATTGAAATCAAGAAGTTGGGTTATTATTGGCCCACTATATTTGAAGACTGTTGCCAGTTTACAAAGTCATGTCAGAAATGCCAGGAGCATGCCACTGTACCCAGGAGGCCTCCTGTAGCCCTACACCCTACAATTCCAAGCTGGCCTTTTGCTCAGTGGGGAACTGATGTAGTCGGACCACTACCGATTTCTTCAGCTGGACACAGGTACATCCTGTAGACCAAGTTTGAGGTAGCTCGGTCAGGGCAGAGTGCCACTAGACCAAGGTGGATAGAGCTCATCGAGGGCGGAGTGCCATTCATTAATGTGGGGTGAACATCAACGCAAAGGAGAGTAGGGCTTCATCATGCAATTCAGACGGAAGGTCTGAACTGAAGTTGGTGGATGGCAGCTTGGGTATGAAGCTGTTTGCCGGGAATGTGGATCTTTATCGTTGGTGCGGGATAGACATCAACGCAAAGGAGAGTGGTTTCATCGTCTACTCGGACGAAGGGCCTGAGTGACGTCGATGTGTAGCAGCTCAAGCATGGGGCCGTTCACTGGGAAATGTGTACATAAGTTCTATCGTTGATGTGGGGTAGACATCAACGCAAAGAAGGATGATATTTCTTCATGCAGTCCAGACGGAAGGTCTGAACTGATGCTGACTGGTAGCAGCTTAGGCACGAAGCCGTTTACTGGAGGGGTAGATTCAATTAACAGGGACGAAGGGTCCAAGTTAAAGGAGTAAGCCGACCGATCTTGTTAATGATGACAAGGGCCGAAAGATTGTTGGACAGGATTTTCGGTGGGACTTTATGATGATCGTCCTTCTCGAAGTTTTATTAGGAAGGGTGAAAAAGGGAACTTTAAATTGCCACATTACTGGCTTAAGCACCCTTTCGGATTTTCGCCGAAGCCAGCCCCCTCTTGCTTTTGCCCACGCGCCCTCTCGGGTTTTCACGTGGCGGGGTACCCGCTTTTGCCTACAGTGCCCTTTCGGGTTTTCACCATAGCTGGGTTTTGGCCATTTTTACCCTTGTTCAGAATGTCCGAACAAGTCTGGCGGGACATCTCTATTTTTTAGTCCCATTTTTTATCAACACCAGGAAGAGTAGGGTTTTATTATCTAATCCGGACGAAGGGTCCGAATAGGGCTTCATCATCTGATTGTCATCAGTCTTGATTTATCTGTTCATTCGCCACTTCCCCAGCAGGCAGTGGTGCAGCACGATAGAGTTTCAGATGCTTCCCATTGAGTGGCGAGAATTGAATCTCCCCCCGATGGTTGACAACCACGTAGGCTCCGCCCTCGTAGACCCTCTAGACTACGTATGGACCCAGCCAGTTAGCAGCAAGTTTGTCTTTTGGATTGGAGGCCATGACTTCCCTTTTCTTGACCATGACCAGGTCTCCTTTCTTGAATTCCCGCCCCTTGACGAGCTTATTGAAGGCATTTGCCATGCGGGCTTGGTACATCTGGATATTCTTCTGGGCTTGCAGACGCTTCCCCTCCAGTTCAGCCAGTTCTTCAAGTCTCCTTTCAGCATTGGTTCGTTCGTCACGAACTAAGCCATGCTGGACTGCAATCCTGAGTGACGGTACCTCCAGCTCTATAGGAACTACTGCCTCGGAGCCGTACACCAGTGAATAGGGTGAGCAACCCGTGGGGGTTTTATAGACAGTGCGATATGTCCATAATGCTTCATACATCTTTTCGCCCCAGTCCTTTTTGTTAGAACTGACGACCTTGGCTAGCAGGGTGCATAGTGTCTTATTGAAGGCCTCGGCCAATCCATTTGCTTGTGGATTGTAAGGAGTGGAGGTTCTCCATTCAATTTTGTACTTCTCGGCAAGCCGATATATCTTCTGGTTCTTGAAGTGACTTCCATTATCAGATATTATTCGGCTGGGGACCCCGAACCGGGAGATGATATTGTGCTTGATGAATCTGGCAACCAACTCACCAGTCACTTCTCTGAGTGCTATTACCTCCGCCCACCTGGAGAAGTAGTCTGTTATAGTCCGCCCTGATCGAGCTACCTTTACCTTAGTTTAGTGGCACTCCGCCCAGACCGAGCTACCTTCCCCTTGGTCCAGTGGCACTCCACCCTGGCCGAGCTACTTATATCTTGGTCTAGAGGCACTCAGCTCTGACCGAGCTAACCTTATCTTGGTCTAGTGGTACTACACCCTGATCGAGCTACCTACACCTCAGTTTAGTGGCACTCTGCCCTGGCCGAGCTCGCATATAATAAATAACATCACTAATGCGGGTCCTACGCCCGAATCGGCTCAAATCTGTCCTTTGCGCTAGCATTACCTTCTTGCTAACGAATAAGCCTTTTCTCGGCGCAAGGCCTTGTGCCCTAGTCGACTCTCTCAATATCCTCCTCTTATACGAGTCCAAAAAAATAAAATGATAATATATATATATATATATATATTATATAATGATAAGAAATGGGGCTTAAAATAGAGGTGCCCCGCCGGACTTGTCCAAAACATCTTGGACGAGTGCAAAAATGGCAAACAACCCGGCTGTGGCGAAAATCCGAAAGGGCGCTACTGGCAAAATTGGGTACCCCGCCACGTGAAAACCCGAAAGGGCGCGTGGACAAAAGCAAGAGGGGGCTGGCTCCGGTGAAAACCCGAAAGGGCACTTGGGCCAGTAATGTGGTAACACAAAAAGTTCACTTCATTAATCTCCTTCGATAGCACGTCCACCGCATGTCCCACCGATGATGAAACCCGTTGGTCATGAGGCATATCGTCTCGATCGACGCTAAAGCCCATCCCGGAATAGACCTTCCGTCTGCTCTGATAAAATCCTTCCACTTTCTGTCTGATACCCACCACGGTGAAACCTATCCAGTTTAGATCTTACATCTATCCTGATGAAACCGATCATATGTCCCACCGATGATGAAACCCCATTGATCATGAGGCATATCGTCTCGATCAATGCTATAGCCCATCTCGGAATAGACCTCCCGTCTGTTCTGACAAAACCACGTATCCTTTCATGTCCCGCGATGATGAAACCTGCTATTGATCGATTGGCACACTGCCCGATCAACGATGAAACCTATCCGGCTTAGACCTTACGTCTATCCCGATGAAACCTATGAAATCTTTACATTGGTATGAACCCGATGATGAAACCTGCTATTGATCGATTGGCACACTGCCCGATCAACGATGAAACCTATCCGGCTTAGACCTTACGTCTGTCCCGATGAAACCTATGAAATCCTTGCATTGGTATGAACCCAATACCGATGATGAAACCTGCTATTGATCGATTGGCACACTGCCCGATCAACGATGAAACCTATCCGGCTTAGACCTTACGTCTGTCCCGATGAAACCTATGAAATCCTTGCATTGGTATGAACCCAATACCGATGATGAAACCTGCTATTGATTGATTGGCACACTGCCCGATCAACGATGAAACCTATCCGGCTTAGACCTTACGTCTATCCCGATGAAACCTATGAAATCCTTGCATTGGTATGAACCCAATATCGATGATGAAACCTGCTATTGATCGATTGGCACACTGCCCGATCAACGATGAAACCTATCCGATTTGGACCTTACGTCTGTCCCGATGAAACCCATGAAATCCTTGCATTGATATGAACCCAATACCGATGATGAAATCAGCTACTGGTAGAGCGGCACATTGCATGATCGATGCTGAAACCCATCCAGGGTGGACCTTCCGTTGGCTCTGATAAAAACACGACATATTTTCCCAAATCAATCCGGACCTTCCGTCTGGATAGATAATGAAATCTCGTTCCTTTGCGTTAATGTAAAACCCCACATTGACGATGAAATCTACATCCCCAGCGAACGGCTTCGTGCCCAAGCTACACACATTTCTTCAAGTCAATCCGGACCTTCCGTCTGGATAGATAATGAAATCCCGATCCTTTGCGTTAATGTAAAACCCCACATTGACGATGAAATCTACATCCCCAGCGAACGGCTTCATGCCCAAGCTGCTACACACATTTCTTCAAGTCAATCCGGACCTTCCGTCTGGATAGATGATGAAATCTTATTCCTTTGCGTTAATGTTAATCTCCACATTAACGATTACAGTCATGCTCCCGGCGAATGGTTTCGCGCCTAAGCCACGAAACACACTCAAGTCGACCCAGGCCTTCTGCCTGGGTGAACGACGAAACCTCATACCCCTTGCGTTGATGTTAACACCCACATCAATGACGATGCATACACAACTGAGCATATGGGACGACAACCCATAAGGTTGAAGTCCTAGTTCAAAGAAAAAAAAAGAAGGAAAGAAGGAAAGAAAAAAAAGGGGGGGAAAGAGACGAAATGGGGCTAAAAATAGAGATGCCCCGCCAGACTTGTTCAGGCATTCTGAACAAGGGCAAAAAGGGCCAAAACCCAGCTGTAGTGAAAACCCGAAAGGGCACTGCAGGCAAAATCGGGTACCCCGCCACGTGAAAACCCGAAATGGCGCGTGGGCAAAAGTAAGAGGGGGCTGGCTCCGGCGAAAACCCAAAAGGACGCTTGGGTCAGTAATATGGTAATTTAAAAAGTTCCATGCCAATGACATGCTACCTTCATCTCCCGCCATTCACAAGAAGCCTTCCATTTGTCGCTCGGCGTCTTGTCCGACTAGCGATAAAACCCTCGCAGGATAGACCTTACGTCTGCCCTGATAAAGTCTTCAGGCCCTTTCAAAGTCCCACTGATGATAAAACCCATCACCACTCTTATGAAACCAGCTAGTGATCGACCGGCACACTGCCCGATCAACGATGAAACCTATCCAGTTTAGACCTTACGTCTATTCTGATGAAACTTATGAAATTCCTTTGCATCGATATAAACCCAATATCGATGATAAAACCAGCTATTGATCGATCGGCACCTTGCCCGATCAATGATAAAACCCTATCCAGTTTGGACCTTACGTCTATTCTGATGAAACTTATAAAATTTCTTTGCATCGATATAAACCCAATATCGATGATGAAACCAGCTATTGATTGACCGGCACCTCGTCTGATCAATGATGAAACCTATCCAGGTCAGACCTTACGTCTTTCCTGATGAAAACCACATATGCTCTCACGTCCCACCTGCGATAAAGCTTACCCAGTCTAGACCTCACGTCTATTCTGATGAAACCTATACAACTTCGTTGCATCGATATAAATCCAATACCGATGATAAAATCAGCCACTGGTCGATCGGCACATTGTCCCGATCAGTTTTGAAACCTACCCGGGATGGACCATTCGCCCGTTCCAGATGATATTCTAACCCTTTTCATTCACATTTCTGCAAATAATCTCCCTTGCGGCACATATGGCCGAAGAAGACATTTGCTGCTACCAACGGAGTTCGGTTTAAGCACCCTCCGGATACCGTCGCGCGGTGGAGCGAGTTCCCCATCCTTTCCCTGAAAGGGTGGACGCTCTCCTGCTAAGTACGGGTTATTCGCATGAGGATTGCTAAAACCGCTACCAAATCACCATGAAGCAATAATAGTACAGCAAGTAAAGAACAATTGTATATGGGACCGGCGTAAAGTTTCCTTTTCACTATATGAATGAGGAAAAGAGTACAAGAGAAGCCCCTATGGGGGAATTGTATTACAAAAAAGGGAGGGAAAGATGTTCACTGGCGCCGGAATATGTCTTCGAAGGCCAGAAGACCCACATACGGAGCAGCCCCCAATTCATGTAGACGAGCCTCCTCCTCCTGTAGCCGAGCGGACTCGTCCTGAAAAGATGCCACCTGCCCCTCCAACAGAGCTACTTCCCCCGCGAATTGCGGCCTAGAGGTTGTTATCGACGGCAGCTCAGCTCGAAGACTAGCCAGTTCAGCCTCTAGAATGCTCATCGGTTGCGTATGAATTGCTCCCGCTGTGTCAGAGACTGCAGCTGGCCTTGGCGCTCCTGAAGGATAGAGCTCATTTTCTCCAGCTCAGATTTGCACTCTACCCTCTGCAACTTCAAAGCTGCCAGTCTGTCAGACATAATGTGTGCCAAGAAATCCCGACGGTGTACAAATTTTAACAACAACAGAACCCGCTGGGCCCATATTTCTAGGGGACAGCCCATCGCCTGCAGACCAGCGGTGAAATGCTCGGCTATCTCTTTCAACTGCAGATAAGTCAGTCCGAGCTGGGACTCCACTAGCTGGCGCAGCATGTCCAGATTTTGCCAGACAAAGCTCTCGGATGAAGCGAAACCAGGGGAAGGAAATGGAGCTACTTCAAAGGTCACCTCACTGTCAATGTCTGCCCATAATGTGACATCCGGCTGGGAGGAAGAAGACGGGAGATCTGCTGAAGATGCCGACTGAACCTTCTCTGTGATCTCTTGCGGAGCTAAGGGGCCTTCTACCTCCATCTCCTCGAGGACTGCTGTTTGAATGCTCGGAGAGGAAGAGCTAATGAGTGCTGGAGCGGCTGCTTCGCGGGTCCCTGGTGCAGTGCCCGCGTCTTCAACATTCTCTTCTCGGGCCACCTCCTCCTCAAACCCTGAACCCATGGAGATTGATTCTGGGCCAGCTATGGACAATAGTTCCATCTCTGTATCCGTTGCCTCTCCTTCTTCCATCTCTTCTTCAACGGCTGTTCCTTTCAGCGTTGAGACCGCAGGGGCTACAGCCCGAAGAGGCCGGGGTTCAATCTCCATAATTGCTGTTATAGGAATTGCTGATTCGGGCGCAATGGTCATCACCGCGGCCGCTACAAAGGCGGAACCCCTAGCTGGGTCCGCTTCAGCTCTGAAATCCAAGACCCTGATTAGAGCCGAACTATCCCCCGAGGTTCCCAAGTCCAGTAATGCCAGGTCCGTGGAGGACTGTATCCTCACTGGCACGGGGCGAATAATCTCAGAAATGCCTGCACAGGTTGCTGATGAAACAGGGATGATGGCCAAGGCGTCAGACGGAGTGGCTTCAAAGGCTGCAGTCGTTACTGGGCTAGCAACAGTGGATTCCTGTGAACAGATCAATACAACATCAAGCAGCAAATAAAAGGGAAACCAAGGAGGAGAAGGAGAAGATACTCACTCCTAATGTGATGCCGATATCCTCAAAGGAGTGCAGGGGAGAGGAAAGCTCCGCTGCTGAAGCAACAAAGGGAGGGGTTATATCTGCCTCGGTGTCCAGGCCGGCAAACTCTTCCTGTAGCTCCTCCTCAGAAGACAGCACCAGCAGTTTGGAGGGGGTGAATAGCGGAACAATGTCAGTACATACGGATGGGGCCTCTGATTTGGAGATACCCTCCGCCTCGCTATCGCTAAAGCCCGCCTCTTCTTCCTCTGCATCAGAGGCAGTCGCGGAACTACTAGAAGATATTTCCACGCTGTCCACGGGCTGGGCAGTCATCTTTGAAGTATGCCGGGAGGTGGACCGGGTAACTATGCGCCTTGTGGTGACAATCTCCCGTTTTGTCTGCGCTTTGTGACCCTCCTGTGGCTGAAACACATCTCCTCCCGCTGCTATGACTCCGGTCTCCTCTCCAGCTGTCACTGTAGCAAAAGGTCCATGAAATAAATGACAGAAAAATAGCTGAAATGCACAAGAAAAGATGAGAAAACACACTTACCCTCTACTTCGCTGGCCGGCGTAGGAGAAGGCAGTCTAGTGTCCGCGTCAGGGAGCGCCACAACTTGCTCTTGGGCTGTACAAAAATAGTGGTCAGATATCCGGAGATCTCTTTCAGATTCAGCAAAGAAGAGAATGAAAGAAGTAGCTGCAAGCTAGTAATGTTACCCTCAGCGGATGCCTGGGCGGCCTCCCTCTCGGATGCAAATTCATCAAACGAAGGGATATCGGGGAGAGGGGTCCCGGTGTCCGTCGCTGTCAAGTCCGGTTGCTGGGCGTAAGCTGTCTTAGCCTTCTTGGCCTTTACGACTGCAACCTTAACCGCCGAAGTCTTTCTCTTTTTGCCCGGAGGCAAGGGAGTGGTAGTCGGCGCTGCTGCAGGGACTTCAAAATGAGCAGGCTTCTCAGCTTGTGCAATGATTTTTCTATAAAGTCCCTGTCGCTTTATATCTGATCTGTCTGTTGAAGACAGAAGAAAAGCAGCGAAATCAGTGAATGCAAAGTTCAACACTGAGCGGAAGGCACTACAGTCATAAAAGAAAGCTCATACCTGCTGGACCGTCATAAAAGACAGAAAGTGGCCAATACATATAAGCTACCTCCTTGGAGCGGGAAGCAGCCTCCTTGACGAGCCAGCAGACATCACCAACTGTCTGGCACTTCTCCACTAAGGCGGCCAGGTCGCTATGACCGTGAAAGTCAAGACATCGAATAAGTCGAGGTGGTCCATACCCCAGCCGTCAACATAATGAAAAGAAATGAACAATGGCTTATTCAAGATGCCGGCTATCGACCCTCTGCAGATAACCCATGTACATTCAGCAGAATAAACAGCCAAGACGTGTGCTTGTAATACGTCTGAGTCCTATCTTCCCTACGCACAAACGTCCGGTAAGGATGAAATCTGTCCGTCGGACCCTTCCAAGGGGCTGTTGTCGGGAGCGGCTCTTCAACAGGGAATGGGTACTGTTGCGCCTCCAGACGAGCGCCCCCTACATGACACAGATGCTTCAAGTTTTTCATGAAGGTGTCTTCATTAATAGCAGCAAAGACAGGAGTGGGCGGCTCAGAGCCTTCTTCTTTCAAAGCCCGACGTTTGGCCAAATAGTTCTCTGCCTCCCGCGGGTGCTGTGAATAAATCCTTTTCAGATGGGCCTCTGGAATGTCAAACACGGGGCCGGGTTGCTGTTTCAAGAAAGAACGCTCGGCCACGTCCCAGAATGCGCCCCTGCCATCCCTATAAAAACTGGTTCGGGTGTTCCACCATTTAATATATTCTGATGTGACCCGGGGAACACGGTTACAAATGGTCGGAATCCTGAAAACCGCGCCATCCTGGCGATGAAAGAAATCCCACCATAGCCGGCCATCACCAACAATTGTGGACCCATGCTTGGCCCGACTATCCAGAGGGAACTGAGCGACTGATGTGGGGATATGTTGGTCGTAACCGAAATTCCTCCCGAAGCGGAATGGGTAATATGGCTCCAAGAGAAGCAGACCACCCTTTCTGAAGACCAAAACACTGGGCCGAATGGCCATGGCCCACCTAACCAGCTCCGGCTCCAGGATAGACCGAACAGCATTAGCCCCTGAGACAGGATGAACATAAGTCTCTACCTCTTCCATCTTACATTCTCTTTGAGGGTGAACCAGAGGAGCTGAACCTGCTGCCAAGCTCCAGAAATGAATGCTGCCGGGGGCGTCTACTGGTACCCTTACCAGTCTGCCCCTTATTTTGAACAACTGATCAGAGAAAGAGCCAGGCTCGGCGCTGGCAAATTCAATCATCCTGGGTAATACTGTATCTGCCTGCAGAGTTCTAGGAGCCAGCTCGGGAAACAGACTGCAGACCCAGCATTAAGAAATGAAATGGACCCACGGTCCTCAAAGAGCGGGGAGTCCGATGCTTATACAGGTCCCCTAGTGATTTGTAGATCAAGCACAAGGCCACCGGGCAGAGTGACAACCTCATCCCCCAGGCCATTTGACAAGCCGGATATATGGCTTCCGGCCGGATGATCGTCTCGTCCCCTTGAGGGAGAGCGAAGGTGCACAGCCAGAATGTGAAATAAGCCGCACAATGTGTGATAGGGTCCACCCCTGCCGGGTTCGGACCATCTTTGCCTATACGGCGCAATGAAGACGGCAGCGCTGACTTGTAACGTGGAGTCCTTATCTGCTTACTGACAGTCGGACCCACAGAAGGGAAGTCTGCATACTTTAAAGGACCGCCAAAGAAGTACTGGATCCACTGTCCTATCCGGACCCTTAGCTTGCTGCTTTTCTCTCGAGGTTGATAACCCTTGGAGGATCCTCTACTATGAGCCAAACAGATGGAGCGATAGGCTTTCATTAAGTATCGGTACGAGTAGCCAAGTGAGTACCTGCCTTCGCCATCAGAGCTGTCCTTTTCAGAATCTTCCAAACAGACCTCTTCATAAGGCTCGCCGTCAATGGGCAGACCAGAAAGCTGTGATAAACTCCAGAGGTCGAGAGATGTTTCACCCTCTGCTGTATAAAATATGTTGAACAAAGGGCAGAATACTTCGAACATTCCACAGCATAATCCGCGGGATATGGGATAGCGGAATCTAGAAGCAAAGACACTGTGGTATACCCCGGCTCTGATCAGCAGCGGGGCGTATTCCTTCAAAACAAACTCAGTGAATTCCACTGCTCCAACTCGGAATAAGTGGGCGTCGGTTATCTTGGCGTCTCCGAACCAACCAGCAGCTAGCTGATACTTGAACTGGACAGCCGGACAATTCAACACAAAAGGTTCTTCTCGGTACCCCCACTTTATCGGTGCCAGGAATAGACCGTAGCCGGATTTTTCCTTGTGAACTCGGCCACTAGCATTGTCCCACCGAGCGGGTGTAAATTCCGGGGCCCGAGTCAACATCTTTTTCTCCGGCTCCAGTTCTGATATACCGAGGATTGCGTCCCAGTC
The DNA here is from genome assembly GCA_022559845.1 of Amorphophallus konjac. Classification (NCBI taxonomy): domain Eukaryota; kingdom Viridiplantae; phylum Streptophyta; class Magnoliopsida; order Alismatales; family Araceae; genus Amorphophallus; species Amorphophallus konjac. Next base: position 70,195 of record JAHNEJ010001557.1, on the reverse strand, counting down.
ACGCTTCTCCCCGGGAAGATAAATAGCCTTGCCACGATACACTGATCCCTTCAGGCTATCCCTCTCGGCAAGTATAGCAGCTTCGACTGCACGAGCTAGCCGATAGTCTCGCATTCCACCCACGGTGAAAGTCCGGATAAACGGCATCAGGTGTCTATCCTTCGGGAGATCTGGACGGTAACCACTGCCCCGTCTGAAGCATGTTTCCACGACAGTGGAGTAGACCCTGGACGTTGATACTGTGTCAGTTTCAGAATCAGAGGATTCGTCAACGGTGGCAACTTTGTCGTATCCGAAGTCCAGGCTATGCACGTTCAGCCAGTTCACTACAGCCCGTGATATATCTGGCTGGGCTGACGAACTTGTTCCAGCAGCTCCAGAAGACGCAGCAGCGGAACTGGAGGCCATTGCAGTGTCTGCAGTCAAAGAAGAAATGTGAATTAAATCCTAAAATAAGAAACAGTCTTATAAGGATTGTAATGTGAAGCTCTGTGAAAATTTCGGCAGCATCTCCCCTTATTCAGGGTCTGCCCAAAGAAGATAGGGAGTCACCCACCAAGAGGGAGTGATCCCGGAAGTAAAAGGGATTTAATCCCCAAATAATGTCCTACCCGGGGCAAAGTCTAATGATACGGGAAGAAAACGGGACGGTCGGAGGGGAGAAACTCACCGCCACCGCCGAGAGAGTGAAGAGAGAGAAGAGCAAGTGAGAAATGAGGAAGGAGGAGGCATTCGGCGCCTTAAATAGGGCCACCGGAGGAGGGGTTCTCGGCGCGATGAGAGGCGCGCCGAGAACACCCCCCCTCTTGGCCAAAGGCGCGCCGAGAGCCCCCCTCCTGGCCAATAGCGCGCCGAGAAGCCCTGTCGAAAAGTCGCACGTCGAGAACCGACGCACCGAGAAGGCTGCGCCGAGAAGCTCGCGCCGGGAGCATTCAAGCCAAAGAAATTGGAAGAAATTGAAAGGAGTTACAAAAAATGCCAAAGTAATGATGCTTCCAAGTTGAAGATGAAAGATGACTAACAATGTCAAGCTGAGAAATGGGTTCAGATGCTGAATGATACATACACATGCAGGCACCGTGTCATTTATTCTGCATTTTCGCTACCTGCAAGTGGGGGGCATTTGTTGACACCTGAAATATAACCGAGAATAAAGATGAGACCGAAGAGAAGATTGAATCAGAAATGAAGATCCCAGAGATTCCTGCAAAGTCGGAACTACAGAACAGTCGTCACTAAAGCTACCACCCGGCTGAAGCCCTCCCCGGCCAAGCTGATGTCCGGTGTTGTCATCGCCCAGATGGCAGTACTGATGAAGAATTGCAGTCCATTGACTGATGAAAATCTCCAGAAATGTTCTGATAAAGACTGTGTCAACTCACCAACTAATGGGCCTTCACCTGTTCTAACAGATTCGAAGGACTGACAAATGAAAAGGCAGATTAGGCAGCTTTGACAGCTCAAGCCTACTGATGAGGAAGATTAAAACATTAAAAGCCCTAAATGGGCTCACTAGTGTGGCGTCGAGAGCTCCTCACCGAAGCCCAAAAAGCCCATGGAGGCGGCGCCGGGAAGCTAGACTCTTGGCGCCGGGAAGCCTCCGCAACCGACTGAGGCGCGTCGGGAAGATGTGAAAGGCGCGCCAGGGTCGATCATGCCGAGAAGGGGGGGCACTGCGCTTATAAAAACCCCCCCGTTTCGTCCAAGACAAAAAAAAAACAGATAGATAGACAATCATCAGAAAAAGAATAGCCACACTCGCCAAAAAGAGAGAAGAGAAGAGAAGCTGTTGCGAGGTCTGAAAGAAGGAGAAGGTGGGGTGCTCGGGGAGGGAGAGGAGTCAATGCTCCGCCCTCCCCCATCCTTTGTTTTTATCCTTTTGCATTTTCATTTCTCCAATGTGCATCTTTTGTATTGCTTCTGTTTCTTTACTTCTTTTGAAGAATGCTATTGCCCCCCCCCCCATTTCGTATGGATGGACATAGTCAGACGATGTAATCGACAGTATATATATAGACAAGCAGGGTCTTCCCCTTGTTTTCGATACTGAATGCATCTAGTTGTTACTTTCTGAAACATATTTTCTCTTATGTGTGTTCGTCCAGAAGTGGGGGTCTGGCGTGAGCTTTGGCCATGATCCTCTGCTCCCTTTTTGCTTCTGCTCTGGGTGAGGGGCAGCAGGTTCCCCCCATTCTAACCTATGGATGTTTGGGGTCCATGGCTCCCGAGGAATCCCAGTGCGGTAGGTTTTAACGACCTCCCTCCCTTGATTGTTCCCTCGATGTCATTAAGGCCGTCCCAGGAATCAGAGACAGTCATCTCTTGATTTTCCTGGGCGGCCGGCAACAAATAAACATATACATCCGCAGGGTATTTTGAGTGTGTTTTGGATGAACGATGGTCTCGATTCCTCTACAGACCTTGTCTCTGGATGATTCCCTAGTATCCCTCAGTAAAATCTTTGGTCCAATTCACTCTTGCATCCCAATTCCTGTCTCGATCGCATAAATCTCCAGAACAGAGCTCCGTAAAACCCTGAAACCCTATACGTTATCGGCACTGAACCCTCCCGGCGCACCAAACAGTCCCCGGCGTGGCACTTCGCGCGCCGAGAGCTGGGCGCGCCGATAACCCCATCCTTCCTTTCTAACCGGCAAGGAGCCTCCCTTCAGGTGACCTTCCCGGCGCGATGGCTTCCGCGCCGAGAACCCCCGCGCCGGGAACCTTCTTTCAGGCTATAACTGTGCCGAGAAACTCCTGCGCCGGGAACCCCTCCCTTCATGCTATAACTGTGCCGAGAACCCCCTATCAACACTCCATTTCATTTCTGATTACTCCATGTATCTGTCTGAGGGATATCCAGAGACCATCGTGTATACCCTGAAGAGATACAGCAACGGGGAAGGACCTCCCCTACATTACTCAGTCCAGATCCGGATTCCTCTGTAACCCTATGAACCCAAAGAGCTCTGCCACTGCATGTGCTCTGATGGTTCCCAAGGGAATATCAACTGGTGCTATGAATGCAGACAGTGTTCTCGGGCCTAGTGCTCTCCTCTTTCGGCCTTCATCCCGGCATCCCGTGGATGATGGTCTATCTCTCCTTGGCATGCTCCAAGACAAGGGGATATGCTGCCGAAATTCACCCACATCACACCGAGTGACCGTGATATTCTCTTCTAACCCCGCTGAACCTAAGGAGTTCTGCCACTGCATGTCCTCCGATGGTCCCTCGAAGGGGGATATTAGTAAAACATTGCATCGACATACGGTGTATCATGGTATGTCGGTCCCTCTCCGGATTCCGGGTCGAATATACCCGATCTTTCACGGATCCCGTCCTGCCGCTGCATGGACAGTTTCCTATTCCCATTTGGCATAGTCCAAGACAATGGGGATATGCTGCCGGATTTGCCCCGCACCTGACGTACTCTTGCTTTATCCAGTCTATTTAATGTTCTGCGAATAAACTAGCACGCTCTTATTTGGGCTTTTGCCGCTATCCTCCTCCTGTCTTTGGCGTTTAATCAAGGGTTGTCTTCCTTAGGGAGGACGTAATTAACGTCATGGCCTTTACGGCATGGCGGACTTTTGGTCCCGACTCGGACTTCACAATCGACTGATCAAGTCAGATCGAGTGCATAATAAAATCGTCACTACGGTGACTGGCACGCCTAATAAACCAACCAATAAACCAAATAAATAAACCAAAAAAATAAGATCTCTAAATAAAAAAACAAATCCGTCCCCCACAACTACACATGCATGTTCTAATGGGTTTTTTGTCCTTGTTTTGGCTTCGTTTTACAGGAGAGCATGAATACAACGTGAGGCCCTATTCCTCTAGCCGGCTGGAAGGAGAGGAGGTTTGAATCCACAAGTTCCCCGCACCCCGTTTCAAGCGCGATCAAGTTTTCTTTCCAAGGTACACGGCGCCGTTCTTTACACTTCTTCATCCTTTGGCGTTGTTAATCCTTGGTGGCGATCACGGTTAGTATTTCTCATCCTTTCATCCCCCTTATCTTTGATTCACATGTTTATGCATGTATGTATTTAAAGGGGGCGGGATAGGAATCTAATTAAAACAAATCAACAGTAACGACCCGAGATCCGAACACCGGGAAGGCCCGATAACCCGAATCTCGAACCGCCACCCACGAGCCCGAAGACTCAGAAGGGTTAAAAGGATGGTGTGGAGATACACAAGAATCTAAAATAATTACAGAGCTACGCAGTTTAAATGAATTAAGCAGGAAGTAATAAATAATATTAATTAAATTATATGGTCCACAATAATAACAGCAGTCTAAAATATAACAGTAGTCCATAACTAGTACAGCACAGAAAAGAAAGTACAACTACGCGGGACATATCCCGGCCTAACAACTGGCAACTAACCCTGGGCACCTGAACCACGTGGAGCCTCTGAAGCGCTCCCCGGAAGCCTCGTCTCACCTGAAACACGGTGAAAACACGCAGGGAATGAGCCTTAAAATAAAAGGCTCAGTAGGGATCATCCGGTCCCCACCTCGCAAACTGAGAAACTGCGCGGAAAGTAACTACAAGCTACTACAACGGCTAGTACCGAACGCACGGCATAAAAATCGAGACAACTCGTCAAAACTCAAGAGAAACCCAAGAGTCGCTACCAAACAAAGACATGAGTACCAACCCACTAGAAGCAAGGCCGGATGCGTCCACTGACGACTTAAACCGCGCCTCGGGTGTCCCCCTCGACCCCTGGTGGAACCAGGACACCGTACTAGTAACCACAGAACAAGTGACTAGTTGGGGTCGCGCTCGTCAGCGCGGGTCCAATCGCCCCCAACCACGTGTGCACACACAGACCATGCGTCCCAGGTCTGGCCCTCTGACTGATTTTCCCCTTAGCCGGACTCTGACTGCAAGACGTGGGGCCCAACGGAAACCAGTCTAAAAATCGTCTCTCGGGATAGCCTCGCCACCACTCCCTGGGGGGACCACTCGTGTGTCGAAAGGCTACGACTAGTGGAGGGTAACTGAAAGAGTAGACTCTCTAGTCACGGAAAATAACGTCTAAATCGGACAAGTACAAGGGATGTTCCTCGTACCGACACCGACTCACGGTGACACAAGCCGAGAACACCACCTCCCGGGATCCCACGGCACCCTAACGTGTGGCCCCCACATGATGCCCAGCATCAGTCCGACCACGGGTCAGCACGCGGATCAAGATCCACTAACTCGGGACTCAAATCGGCAAAGCGTACTCCGGTGTAACAGAACACGGGCGGCGGTCCATCCTGAAGGCTGCCACGTTGCAAAAACTCCTGAATCTGCAAGAAATATTAACGCGCTATAGGTCAGGAGCGCGTTCATGAACGCGCTCGCCTTGCCTAGCGCCTTCAAGCGTGAACGCGCTCGGGATTCATAGCGCGTTAATCATTAACGCGCTATAGAAGTCTAGCGCGTTCTCAAGGTCGCGCCTAGTCGGGCAGGCGCATTCTCTGCCGACAGGGCGACTGCCATTGTTCATCTTCCTCGATGAACGTGGCGACAAAGGGTAGCGCGATCTCAAGATCGCGCACCTGATTAGTAGCGCGACAACGGGCAGAGCCCGGTTCGCGGAATACGCACGAGAAATTCAAAAACCACGCCCATTCACCCCCTGGTGAAGGGAAAACAAAAGGGAAATCACTCCCTTACCTCCCAACATGCTAGAAACCCCAAGAATCTAGCTAGAAACGCAATAAATCGGTGAAATCCGGCTCACCCCTCAAACATGGAGTTTCCCCATCCCGGCATGAAAACACACGTCTCACGGCTTTCCACGGCCTAAAAATCACGAGGAACGCAAGGGAAGAAGTAGGGATCCGTCATCCTACCTCTAAGAAACCCAAAAACGCCTAGATCGTCGTCGTTCTTCAAAAATCGCTCGTTCTTCCTCGAGCTCCCACGAGCCCCACACGCCACCATGATCACCTCGCCGCCGCCACGCCATCGCCCACCACCGTCTGTAGCCGGAGGGGCACGTCGCGTCGTCGCCAGAAGAGGAGAGAGAAAGAGAGGGCACCGGTTCTCCAACGGGAAGAAAAGAGGAGGAGCAAGAAGAAAGAGAAAGGGGAAAGAAAAAGGAAAAAGAATTGGGGTTATATAGAAAATCTAATTTTTCTAAAAAATATGAGAAAATAGAAAAATATACCCCCGCGATCGTTGGAACACGCTGATCGCCGTGGTACCATCCCCAAGTAGGTGAACGACTCTGTTTACCCGCTACGGGGTTCCATAGGTCCTGTCAGGGAAAAATACGGGAAATCGCGGAACACGCTCCGGGACCTCCGAAACTGATCCGAAACGCACGGATCTGAACTCGAAAAATGCCTGAAAGATAATTCCGGGCAAAATGGGAACAAATTCTCCGAGAAAGTAAATCCGGGACCCGAAAAGAAGGATCCGAAGGGTCCGAGATATTACAACTAACATTATCCATGGTCACTGAGGTGCCATGAATGACCTAGTAAGACACAAATGCATATTTATTAACACATATATGCATATTAGTCGTTGTGTCAAACAACCATTCATCTCGTTCATATATAGTAAATACTTGAGAGTTTACATAAATATACCCTCCAATGGAATGAACTTCACCAATCACCATATAGATCTATGGTGTAGAAGTAGAAGCTCGAAGATGTGATTTCTTAGTCTTCTTGATAGAAAAATCCTTAATGAAGTATCTAACCTATTCACGTTCCCAGCAAGGTTTATTTTTTAACCTCTTTTGGATCTTGCCCTTTGATTTAGTCTTGATTTTAAATTCAACTTTGGCCTCTCCTTTATAATCCTTGTTCTTATTAACGGTCATCATATTCACATCCAAATCAACATGCATCACAAATTTCAGATTCCTATGCTCCTCTTCAATTGCTATTGCAATCATAAGACCATTAAGTGTTAAGGTATATTTCCTATGTTTTAGTGCCGTCCCAAAATCTTCCCAAGACTTATTGAAACTTTTCAAGAAGATTCATTTCAGCCTCACCCAAACCATGGAGAAGAAATAGAAATCCATGTGCTTGTTTAGACATGTAATTTCCTTCAACAATTTGAAATTTCAAGAACTTTGCAACAAAGTACTTTTTAATACTGAGGTCTTTCGTATTATACTTCCTGTCGATTCCTCCCATAATTGCTTAGCACTTGTGTTGGATACAATGTACACATTAAACAACACATGGACAGAGCCAACAAGATGCAACCGTGATAGATCCGATCCTTTTGACTTTAATCCTCAAGCCCCGCTCTGTTTTAGGGTTAACTCTAGGTTATTCTTTTTTGGGATTTTTACATATTAGTCCCTACAAACTTAGTGAATTATCGATTAATCCCTCAAATCCGACTATTATTTTAATAGTCCCTACAATCTTCATCGTTACACATCAAGTCCCTCCCGTTCATTCCGTCTTATCAAAGTTAACTAAACTATAGTTAACTTATACTCAAGGAAAGTAAAATACCGAATTACCCCTGGTTAAGTGCGAGTGTGTGTGTGAGAGAGAGAGAGGGAGGGAGCACTGTAGTGGTGGGCGCTCCTGGAGGGGGGACGCCGGGGCGTCGCCGTCTCCTACTCAGACGGTGATAGAGGGAGGGAGGGGGAGGGAGAGAGAGAGAGGGAGGGGACGGGATGAGAGGGAAATTGATAGCAGAGGAAGGGGGACGCAAGAGGCGTCCCCCCCCTCCGACAGTGACATACGGAGGAAGGGGGAGGGAGAGGGAGAGAGAGAGAGGAGATGGTAAGCAGAAATAGGGAGAGAGAGAAGCAGTGACCAAGAGAGGGAGGGGGAGGGCGTGAGAGAGAGTGTGTACAGGGAGGGGGCGCCCCCTCTGATTGTGACAGAGAGGGGGAGGGAGGGAGAGATGGTGGAGAGGGAGAGGGAGGGAGAGAGAGGCGGTAACAGAGAGAGGGAGAGGAAGGGAGAGAGAGGGTGTAGACAAAGAGAGGGAGGAAGGGGGAGGGGGAGAGAGAGACAGTGACAGGGAGAGGGAGAGAAGGTGGAGAGAGATGGCGAGAGGGGGTGAAAGTCGCTCCATGTGGGAGCGACTTCCTTATGAAGTCGCTCTCACACGGGGCGACTTCAGTTCATCTCCACCTTCGATCCCGCCCCACCCCCTCCACATGTCCCCTCCCCCTCCGCCCCCTCCGACCACCCCCTCCACCACCGATCACCCCCCTCCACCTTCAATCCTGCCCTGGTAGACCTGCCCCCTCCCCCTCCGGACCCCTCCCCCCTCCCCTTTCCCCTCCGGTCCACCGTCTCCCCTCTCCTCCGCCCCCCTCCGATCCACTGTCTCCGTCTCCCTCCCCCTCCACCTCCGGTGGATGCCCCCCCTCCACCTCCGATCCTCCTCCCCCTCTAATCCCACTCCCCTTCCCGTCCCATTCCGCCTTCCCCCTCAGCTCCGGCGGTCTCCCACCCCTCCCCTTCCCGTGTTCCCCTCCGCCCCGCCCCCCCCCCTCCGATCCACCGTCTCCCTCCCCCTCCACCTCCGGTGGATGCCCTCCCTCACCTTCGACGGTCTCCCTCCCCTCCCCTCACCTCCCTCCCCCTCCACCTCCAGTGGATGCCCCCCCACCTCTGATCCTCCGACCGTCTCCCTTCCCTCTTCTCTCCTTCTTGTGTTCCCCTCCGCCTCCCCCCTCCCCCTCCACCTCTGGTGGATCGCCCCCCCCACCGGTCCCCTCTCCCTTGACCTCTGACCCTTAGTCACCCACCCCACACACACAGAGAGAGAGAGAGTGTGTGTCCACGGTCAACAGGGCTATTTTAGACTTTTTTCACACACTTGATGGAATTTTTTTTTTTGTGGACGGCAATAAACTATAGGGATTCATTTGTAAAATGTTGGAGATTATAAGAGTTTTTAAGACAATAGTCGGATTTGAGGGACTAATCGATAATTCACTAAGTTTGTAGGGACTAATATGTAAAAATCCCTTCTTTTTTTAAACCGGAGTTAACTCTTTTTGATTTGACAAGGCCGAATTTATATAACCAGATTAAATGGGAGTTAACCCAAGTTAATCCGAATTAACCTATCCCACCTCTGGAGGTGGGATAAGTTAACCATCTGTGTAAAAGACCCATTTGTCCCCACTCCCCCTCACCCCTCTTGCTGCACTTGATCTCTCCCTCCCCCTCACCGGTGCTGCCCCCTCCCCCTTTGTCGCCAGCGTCGCCCCCTCCATCGTTGGCATCGCCCCCTCCCCCTCCCCCACCAGCGCTGCCCCTTCCCCCTCACCTGTCGATCTCCCCCTCACCCGCCAGCCCCTCCCCCCTGTCGCCGTCCTTGCCCCCTTCCAGACCTCCCCCTCCATCGCTGTCACCGTGCCCGCCCCCTCCTGCCTTCCAGACCTCCCCCTCCGACGCTTCCCCCTCACCCCTCCCCTGCCGGTGCTTCCCCCTCGCCTGCCGATCTCCCCCTCACCCATCGGCCCCTCCCCCTCCTTCGTCATCATCGTCATCGTCCCCTCCCCCTCTCCCTCACTCGTAGACCACGTCTCTCTCTCTCTCTCTCTCTCTCTCTCTACACACACACATACACTCTGTAGGGTTATTTATGTCATTTTACACAAAAGCTCCAGACTTAACTCACTTTTTTACCAAATCACACCTTCTATCTACGAGATTAATCCACTCACTTAACCCACTTGTAAACAAAGTAAATAGGAATAATTTTGGATTAACTTAATCTACTTATTTTAATTCGGACTAACTTTAATCCCTAACCAAAGTGGGGCCAAGTGCTTTCGCACTATTGGGGTCATTTTTAACTTGTTTAGGAGCGTCCGACTTAATAAACGAGATCAAGCTAATGATAGTCAATCAAATCTTCATGCGTTGTTGCCAACGTTTGAAGTGTTGTCTAGAGAATTTTTTTGGCATTCTAGACATGTCCATTCCAGGCATTGATAAAGATGTAAGCAATAACGGCACGACATGATCGATTTCTTCTTTAAGATGGTTAGAAATAGGGTATACAAGACATGCATAATAATGATATCCCACGTGAAATGGATCAAACAGAGTATGATCTTGTCGACATCAAACCTAAGAATCGATCCAAAGAGAGGTCAAACATCTAACGCATCCATAGAAATCATGCAACAAAAGATAAAGAAAAGATTATAGGACTTAGTCGAAACGCCCATCTCTGGATTGTCCTTAGAGAAGAAATTACCCTCACAATATCAGTGCATTGGAGTTGTCGCGACCTTCCCCCGAGATATGACGACTGCATCAATCTTGTAGACGCACTCCGAAGAGATCACATCTCGAAAATGACCTCGTAGATCGACTTTCTCTTCCCACGAGCACGAGAGATCTAGGGTGAGAGAAAGAGAGAGCCAACACTTTAGGGACCCTGAGGCGGCTATGAGAATGATTCTCATCACCCAAAAATCATAGATCAAGGGCTTTATCTCTAAGGGTAACAATTTTCCCCGAACATCTCAAGAGTCACGTTTATTCGTGAAAAGTCTACATAAAATGCTCTTTCTATAATTGGAAGTGGTCGACTACCCCGATGAAGTAGTCAACCGTCTGCCTATGCAAAAGCATGTTTGTGCGTATTGGAAATCGTTGTCGATCAGTCGAGGCGGCTGACCGTCTTATCTAAAACAACTTGCAACAAAAAGGAAATCCACGCACGCATGCAGCAACAGCCCGGCCTAGCTCGACTTGGTGTGGTGTGCGTGCATGTGGTTCACCGTAGTCTCTCCTTATTCTTTGGAACAAATTACCAAAGAGACTTACTATAAGCACTCGCACTTTTCCTTCGTTCTAAATTGGGATAAATGTTCCAGCCAAGAAGGGAGTTCCCCTAATTACAAGGGCATCAAGTTCACTTTAATCTTCCAACTCCAACATGATCAATATGTAAATATAATAGATAAAAATATTTTTTCATTTATTTTTATTCAATCAATCAATCATTCGAGCATGCATGCTAATAAATATTAAATGATCTAAGATTATCTGACATTCAAATAACTCAGATTAGATTCGGCCATTAAATGAGCCGTACTTGAATAAAAAAGAAATTGAGTCACTTGATTATTCAAATAACTCAAATTTGATTAAAAAAACTTGACTTGAAAATAAAAAAACTCAAATATGGACAAAAAACTCAGTGTGCTTTATTCATTTGCAACATAATAAAAAAGAAGGGATAATTGTATATCTTAATTTACCTATGATTAAGGTAAACAAACTGTAGGTGACGACTGAGGACGAAGGTGTATAAGTTGAAACATGATTTATTATTATGAAAGAACATATAATAATATGAAGAAAATAGGGATACAAAGTAAAATATGTAAAATTCAAGAGTGTACGTGTAATTATCGAACTAACAGACTCGTGCCCAACCAAACGAGCATAAATCCCCGCCAAGAACCTTCATTCAACTATTAGGGGAAGTCCATGAATCGGACGATCCACAACGGTGGACTCGCCAACCAATCAGATCAGACAATGCCTCTCCACACGGTTTTCCTCGAACGAGTCGGCTGTGATCAGCACAACCCGCCTCGGCTCGGACAGCATTCGTTCTCCGCCTGCGCCCCCTCGCTCGCTCAGAACCCCTAACATCGTAGCGTTTCCAAGATAAGGGTATAAAAGTACCCCGCTTCCTCCCCCTATCTTCTTCTCCTTGTTCTTCTCGTTCCGCCATTTCGTGGGAGGGGAGGAGTGGTGTGGTCTGGTGCTTCTCTGCCCTGCTGTCCCCGCGTGAGCTGAAAAAGGTACCAGCTTTCTTCTTTCTTCCCCGCTTCAGCATTTCCGTGCTTTGTTTTTGTCCAAGGTCTATTGTTGTCTGTGGTGTTGAAGTGTGCTCTGAGCCTCTGATTGCTTCAAGAAGCTTTGTTCCGCTAATGGGTCATCTTGTTAGTGTCATAGAAAGGAATCATGCCGTATAACGAGAGCCTGTGCTTTCCTTTTTCTCCTTTTTTTCTTTTCATGGGATGAACCAATTCGTACTTTTAGCCTTGCCCCGTGGTTAAAAGTCCATGGATTGGAAGTGGGTCCTTTCGGAGTCCTGCGCACTCGAGTGTACAAAATGGTAACCCGTACGCTGATGAGAAATTACCCAGGAAGGGCTCCTCTAAAGGTTGTTTGTCTGAGCAGAGTTGGGTGTAAATCTCGTCTCCTGTGGTGTCGAGCATATACGACGTTAAGCAATTCCAGATAATTTTTTTCCGAGAGTTGTTTATCTGAAGAGAACCGGGGTGTAATTCTGATATGTTGTTTATTGGCTTATGATGAAGGAGATGAACTGGTAAATACACTTGACTATGCCACAGGTGATTAATAGATGTACATGCCAGAGAAATGAATGGACGATGGACGATGTGTATTTAGGTTTATCCTGTTCTCACCAGTACATTCAGTTTTCCTTCAGTGATTAATGGAGTCCATGTAATGCATGCTTCAATTTTTCCTTTCCCTGTTAAAACAGGAGCTTCATTGTAGTGTAATAATTGTTCAAGTCTATTTATTTATTGCCAACAGGAGCTTAATAGATGCCTGCATGCTTTATCTCTTATGGTAGCTTGGTCTAGATGTCTTCTCCAAGTCAGTCCACATTTTTGAGAGGGTTTTTTTAAAGAGATTGTATTTTCCTTTTTGGTCTAATTTCTCTTTTAGGTAGTCGAGGAACCTCTCCTCAGTCCTCACTATCTTGGTTTGTACTACCTCTGTTTGCAATAAAATAGGTGATTTGTTTTTGAAACGTGCAATAAAATTGGTGGTACAAACCACTTGAATTTTTTTTCTAAAAAACAGGAGCTTAATAGATGTTACAACTTTAGTTTCCCAATTGTTGATCCTCATCTTATTATAATAACTTATTGCTGTCATTAGTCTTGTCATTTGTCTTTTAAATTTTATATATGTTCCCGCTCTTTTACTTTCTTCTTCACACTTCTTAGTTTCCAATTCCAGATATCACATTCTTTACCCCCCACTCCCGTGATTGTTGGTTCCAAAATAGTGTGCTTATCTGCTTGTATTTTATATCAATCCCCCGAGCTCCTTTTCATGATATAATTGTTTTTTGTCTACCGATTGGCATAGTCTGATCTATGGTGTATTGGTGTAACAAGAGTCAGTGGTCATCAGGTTGGTATCAGCTATTAAAAAAATTTCCCAGGACCTTTTGAATTCAGACCATACATAGAAATGCTAGCAAGGCTTGATGGTGGTGGTGTTGATGAAGACAGAATCTCAAGGACTGTAGATAGGGGACCACTTCCAGAACCAGTCTCCATGAGTTTCATTTCTAGTCCTGGTTCAGACTGGAACTGGTCAGCTTTGATGTGAGGGGGGTGGAGTGATCCAGCTGGTTCATGTAATTTATCAAAAAGTAATGTTAGAAAATAAAGGAAAATGTATAAAATCTGATAAAAATTTCCAAAAAACTTATAAAAAAGATATGACATTTTTAACTTATATATATATATTAATAAATTCTCCATCTGTAGAGGAGCAAAGTGGGCAGTTCAGCCACTTCTGCACTTGATCTTGTTCTTTTCTTAATGACGATTTTGATTTGGACTTTAAAACTGGTCGAGTTGGATCAAGAGTCACTTGTCTGGGTCCAGTTTTGACCAGTTCAATGTAAACCTGCCAATTTTGGCAAACCTTGCAACTACCAACTATGCGCTATCCATTTTTTCTATCATTTTCCTACCTTTGCCATTGCATTGGCATTTAGTTTACAGTTTACTTGTAGTTTCCTATTTGCATCCATGTTAGATTAGAGGTGTTACAGTTCTAGTTAAATAACTATGCTATCTTAGCAGCACGTCTGTAAGTTTCACTAATAATTTGTATTTCACGTTCCACCAACCAACAAAATGATGCTTCCAGATGTCCTCTCTTGTCTTTTGTGCACATCATTAATATTAATGTCTATTAGTCTAGCCAAACAGTGTGAGAATTCCTGATAAATTTCTATCTTCTCAATGTGGATAGTTGATGTTGGGCATGCTTAATCCAATTTTAGAGGTTGTCAATTATCCCATCTTAAAGGAAGTGCTAATGTTATGTAGATTACTTGCTTCTGGGATTTAAGAATATCATCTGCAATTTATCTTTGTTTATAGATCAAACATTTGTAATTAAATCAAACTATTAAAATGCCATAAATAGGAATCAGTAGATTTGGTGTCTATTCCGAAGGATTTCACATAACTAGTGGTTCTTCATCCAACCATTGTGTCTAAAAGAAATATCCTACCTCAAGGGCAGATGTTAGCTTATTGGGAGCCTCAGTAGTTTCTTCGAGCACCAAATTTATTTCTCTCCTTCGTTGACATGACTATTTGGCACTATTTTCACCATTCCAATATTATAAGTGGCAATTTGTGACACTATAAACACAGAACTATTATTCTCCATTAAAGAACTACTGTCTGTTGCATACTCCCTCAATTTAAAACTAGATGTTTTGCTTAGTATTTTACATAAGTAAATCTTTGAATGTCTGAAATAAAGCTTTGCACTAAGGAAATGAGAGAGATAGGGAAAACATGGTGAAAGAGTGGTGCTAACAAGCAAGGCAGTGAAGTAAATGATGAAAGACCCAATAGTGGCCATGATTATGGAGCCATAATCAAGAAAAAAGTAGCTGCAGGTGATGGTTGGTGTTCACAAGTATCAGATGATCAGTGCTGGCTAAGCCAAATACAGCTGTAGAGTCACGGTAACAAAATTACCTATAACAAAGACTGCAAATCAGTTTGTGCACTAATACCATATAAATGCTTCTGTATATGTTGCACAACAACTACATGTACGTGCCTTGGTGTTTGGCACTGTACTAGGTGCTGGTTTTATCATGACCATCATGGTAGATCCCATCAATCTTATGTTGGCTGAAATGAATAAAAGATCCACATGTTTTGGAGTGGTAAAAAAATACCTACTCAAGATTTCTTTTTACGGGAACAGGTCTGTTAAAAGTTTTACAAGATCTCTTACCAGGTAGAAAAGTTATCCTCTTGCTATAGCCTTTCATAGAAACAGGGGGCAATTCCAAAAGTCTTATAGACTATGAAAGAATCCAGCACAAAGGGAAAGAGGCAGGTTCCATGGAGGGATGTGTACTTTTCTCTAGGCTAACCGCCAACCAAAGTTTAAATAAACATGACTGCAGTATTAGGATTTGTGGTTTCACCCACATATTTTGTCCGTGTACCATTTTTCATAGCCACCCAAATATAGTTTGCATCAAAAGTGCATGCATCTTAAATTTGTCATATATCAACCAGGTGTAGCTACCATAGAGCATAATAACTTGTATAAATCGAAATTAGTTATGTAGGTCTGCACATACCTTGGTATGCAATTTTTTCCGTGAAATGAAACAATAGCTATATATATTTTTTATCAAACTGAGAAATTCTTAGAAGTTATCTTATTAATTTATTAAGTTGGCTGGGTCATCTCCTTGGTTTAGGTCATTTGAGAACAAGAAGCTGAAGGTCTAACAGGGATCTACAAGTGCTCTTATGCTGATCTGTATCAACTAATGGTTCATTATTCCATCTTGAACAATACACATGACATAGACTCTACAAAGGACAAGTAACTAGCATGCAGCTAACAAGTACTGTCAACTAGATAGGATACTAACCCACAAAAAATAGACAAATAGCCAAAACAAGACCAAGAGAGTGAAGAATTTTCCTATACAAAAGGGCATACCCACGACAAAATCAATGCACTAATTCACGTGCAAAAGAGCCCTCCATAGCAGAGGCAATAAGGAACTACAATTATTTGCCAAGTCCATCCACCAAAATGGCTGGATTTTTGCTGAGAGACTGTCATTTTGCTATATGTCTTGCTACAGTTAAAAGTCCTTCTGAACTTTATTGTCATGCATAACATTTCTTATTGTATACAGGAAATGAGGAATATGTCTCGAACGCTGACTTTTATTTAAAAGGACTGCCACTCATACCCATTACTGGGGGGGTTGGAGGGGGGATTAAATGTAGTGCCTATATTTCACTATCACTCTTTTCCATTACCGGGGGTGGGTGGGGGCTGGATTGGGCATTTACTGCCTATATTTTATAGTGCATATGTAATGGCATCTTACTATTTCCTGGCCCAAGTGCATTATTCGATATTTTTGCCATAAATTTGTATGCAATGAACATGTTGTTCTGTGGCTTACTTTACACCTGTAAAATCTGTAAAGTTGAGGGTAGTGATTTTTGTAATAAGATCATGATACTATGTTGATGTGAATTTCCATGTTAATGCCACAATTTGCTGAGCTATGTGTGGTAAATCTTGTAAGTTCAGTTGAGTATGTGCTTCTTTTTCCTGTCCTTTAAGCAGCAGGAAGCAGGCTCTTTTCCTCTCCATCTAAATGTTTGAAATGAGAAACTTATTTTTGTTTGCAAGGAAAGTTGGACTATTGTGATACAGGGCATGTTTCTTCGGGTGTAAAAGTATCATTTTTATAAGCTTTAGAAGATGTCCAAATTTGTGGTGGTTAATCCTTGGACCTACCTTCCACATTCAAAAGAAAGATCTTTAGGCGTATCTTTTTAGTTCTCGACAATAGACGTAGTTAATATTTAGATTGATCTCTTTAGGGAGAAATGTTATCAGTTACCTCTTGATAGATGTCTATTTCTTCAGGTATCATAAATCAGTTTTTGTGGTTGAAATTCTTTTTATACCTTCCTATGGAAAAGAAAATCCAATTTGTGCGTATATTTCATTTGGAAATTTGTTCACAAGCACATGTTGTGAATAATGTGTAGCAGTCGAACTGCTCATGACTGAATTCTTATTCCTGATAGAGATTGTTATGTTCAGCCTTTAGATTATACAGAGTTTCTGGACATGAGGTATTTCACACTGAATGCTAAAAGATTTCAATTAATCTATAGTCTAATAAAGTTATCTCCTAATTCGGATAATCTGATCAATGATATCTTCTTCATTTAGGTCCAAAGAAAAATGAGCATATAGCCACAGATTAGAGCTGCAGCAACAAAATTGGTGTTCAGGATGGTGCCTGCAATACCTTGTTCTTTTGGCAATGTTACCATTTTTGCCGTATCTTCTTCCTCTCCAAGGAAAGGGATCCATTCAACAAGATGCATTATTAATGGAAGATCACCTAACCCATTACTGTCACAGCAAAGATGTATCTTACCTCCTTCCTTACCCTTTAAGCTAATTCAGAAATACAGGAGTGGCTATGGCGTGAGTTGCAGATCAAGAATCCAAATTTTAGCATCTGTTGGCACTGATGTAGCAACAGATGAGCTAAATCCTGCCATATCAGATGAAGGAGCTAAGGAAACCTCAGAACCCTCACCAGCATCTCCCAGCTCAAATGAAACTTCTTCATCTGGACCTAGAACATCTAAACGCCCAAGACCTGTGAGGAAGAGCCAGATGCCACCTGTGAAGAATGAGGAACTAGTGGCTGGTGCCTCTTTCACAGGGAAAGTAAGGTCCATTCAACCATTTGGTGCTTTTGTTGACATTGGAGCCTTTACTGATGGCCTTGTGCATGTTTCAAACTTGAGTAACGAGTTTGTCAAAGATGTGGGAAGCTTTGTCTCAATTGGACAAGAAGTGATAGTGAAAATATTGGAGGCAAATATGGAAACAGGACGGATCTCTTTGACAATGCGCGACAGTGATGACACCAACAAGTCACAGCAGTGGAAAGAAGCTACTGACAACAGCAACAATGAAAAATCTAAAACTCCAAGGAGAAATGTGGGTAGGCCTAATCAGAAACGTGAGGAGTTACAGAAGAGCTCAAAATTTGTAAAGGGACAGGTTCTAGATGGTACTGTAAAAAATCTCACCAGATCAGGAGCTTTCATATCACTTCCAGAGGGAGAGGAAGGGTTCCTTCCATCGTCAGAGGAATCTGAAGGATTTACTGTTTTGGGAAGCTCTTCTCTGCAAGTTGGTCAAGAAGTAAGTCTCCGGGTTTTGCGTGTTTCAAGAGGACAGGTGACTTTGACAATGAAGAAGGCAGAAGATCTTGAAGAGTTAAACATGAAACTTAACCAGGGGGTTGTGCATGTGGCAACCAACCCTTTTGAATTGGCTTTCCGTAAGAACAAGGACATCGCAATATTTTTGGATGAAAGGGAGAAGATAAAGAAATCTTCTGAGTCACTGAGTGTTGCAGGCACTCCAGAGCACATTGAAAAAATGGTCCCTGTGACTACTGCCGATTCTGGTACAGCTATTGAGGATGGAACAGCCACATCTGAAGAGCAACCTGAGGAAGCAAATGGGGTAGATCCAACTTCATCTGAGCTGGCCACAGTTGATGAGAAACTTGAAAGCAGTGTTTCGAGTTCATCTCAAAATGAAGAACCTGGTGCCAAGACTAAAACTGTTGACAAAGATGAACCAGAAGTTACAGTTTCTCGGGAGAATGGATCTGCAGGCAAGCCAGTTGTAGATGAATCTTGCCAGTCAGATGGAGGGGAAGAAAATGATTTTGCAAGTGTGGCCACTCTAGAAGATGAGGCAAGCACCAGCAATGAGATTGCTGAAGAAACTGTATCGTCTGCTGATTCTATAACAGATGAATCTTCTGTTGAAGATGGAGTCAAAGAGACCAGCTCAGTGGCCGACTCCATTGGACAAAATGATGATAATCTCTCATCCGCATTCTCAGATTCTGTATCTGAGGATGATACTGCAAAAGATTCTGCTGATACACCACTATCACTTGATCATAGAGAGATTACACCAGCTTCAGAAGATACAACAACGGCAGGTGAACATGATAACCCTGAAAAGAACAGCAAAGCCACCTTGAATGCACAAACTGGAGCAGCTACCCAGGAGAGCTCCACTGGAGGTTTGTAGCTACTTTAGTCATGTATCTTGTTGTCTGATATCAGCATGAAAGGTTGCCAGAGGCTGAACTAGGACCTGATTATAATTTTTTCTCCTCTGATTCAGTAGTCAACAATGATAACAGTTTTATGTTTGTCTCTGTTGGGGAATGGGGTAACATAAATATGCATCTGTGGCTTTATCATTCTTTCTGCAATGATAAATCCGTGTGAGTTGTCCACTTTTGTGTGGTGCATGGTTAAATTGCTATGTAAATGATCTTTCTCTACCTCAAGTTCAATGCTGTGAGCTCTTAGTTAGGGCATCTGAATTGTTATGTGTGTAATCATATTCTCCTGGTCTCTATGGCTATGCAAACCATTCATGTATTTTGCAATACCTTGCAGAAATAGAATAATCACAAATTAATTGCTTATTGATAATAATTGGCATTGAGGTTATACTTTTATTCTATCATCATCATCTTTGCTTATCATTGCCAAATGCAGCCTCTGTCTCCCCGGCTCTTGTAAAGCAGCTCCGTGAGGAAACAGGGGCAGGAATGATGGACTGTAAGAAGGCTCTCACAGAGGCTGGAGGTGACATCATTAAAGCACAAGAGCTCCTTAGAAAGAAAGGCCTTGCAAGTGCAGATAAAAGGGCCAGTCGAGCCACTGCAGAGGGAAGAATTGGATCCTATATCCACGACAACAGAATCGGGGTGCTCATTGAGGTGAATTGTGAAACAGATTTTGTTTCAAGAGGTGATTTGTTCAAGGAGCTGGTTGATGACCTTGCAATGCAAGTTGCTGCTTGCCCACAAGTGCAGTACTTAAATCCTGAGGATGTCCCAGAGGAAATTGTGGAAAAGGAGAGGGAGATAGAGATGCAGAAAGAGGATATTTTGACAAAACCAGAGCAAATCAGATCAAAAATTGTAGATGGTCGAATAAGGAAAAGAGTTGAAGAACTGGCCCTGCTTGAGCAGCCATATATTAAGAATGACAAATTGGCGGTCAAAGACTTGGTAAAGCAGACTATCGCAACAGTTGGAGAAAATATAAAGGTAAAAAGATTTGTTCGTTTCAATCTTGGAGAAGGTCTGGAGAAGAAAAGCCAGGATTTTGCTGCAGAGGTGGCGGCTCAAACTGCAGCAAGACAAGCGCCTGCAGTGCAAAAGGACAAACCTGCTGAAACAAATGAAACACCTGAAAAGTAAGTAACCCCTTAATGGCATTCCGATAGAAACTTTACAAGTTTCATGATTTTGTTGCTCAATTTACTAAATATTCAAATAGCAATGATCCATGTATAACTTTCTTTTGCCTAATGTTGTGACAATTACCATCACATGACAGCATTGTAAGTTATCTCTTTAAAATTATGAGTGCTCTTATATGCCTTGGTAGATATGTAAAAAAGGGGGGGCTCGAAAATAAACTATTATTACAGGCAAAATTGCAAATATATCACTTCTAGAAATGTATTAGCATACATATCACCACTATTTTAAAAAAACTTGCAAATATGCCATCGCCGTAACCCCCTATTGTCACCCGTCAACTTAACCATAGTTAGGCCTAACCAGACGTGGGAAAAGATGAAAATGCCCATGGTTATCTCTCTTAGAGTCTGATTTATGTGCAAAAAAATCCTAAATAAAATCTTAAAGTAAAAATAACACATCTAATAGGGCATATAAATAAATAACAAGATTTTAGGGTTAAAATGCAAGGAGAGGCATCTTCTTCCTCCCCTCTCCTCCACGGGTTTCCCAAACCCTAATGGATGGCGGCAGTACTCCCTTCTCCTCGCCAGCGGGCTGCTGGTGTCTGGGCAACAGCAGCATCCATGCAGTGGCAGGGAGGGAGAGGAAGAAGGAAAGGAGCGGTGGGCTCTTGGTGGCTCCGGCAGCCGGCTGCCCCCCTCCCCCTGCCGCCCCCTTCCCCCTTCACAGACGCCCCCCACCTCGGCCCCCTCTCCCCACGCAGACGCCCCCCCTTGGTCCCCCCCCCCCCCGGTCCAGCCCCCTCTCCCCACGCAGACGCTCCCCCTTGGTCCCCCCCCCCCCCCCGGTCCAGCCCCCTCTCCCTGGGTCTGCTTTGGCAGGGGAGACGGGGGCTGGCCTGAGCACGCGGCGGTGGTGGCCCCTCCTCCGGCTTAGGGGGCGTGGCTGCATCTCCTCTTTCCTGGGCGACCAGCAGCGGCACCTCCCCCTGCCTGGGAGCGCGGTGGCGGCCCCTCCTCCGGCTGTGGCATGCGACGACGGCAGCCCCCTCTAGCATCCCGGTGGCAGGTCCTCCTCCGGCCTGGAGGTCCAGCATCGGCCCCTCCTCTAGCCTAGGCATGTGGCGACGATGGCACCCGCCGGCCTGAGCACGTGGCAGCTGTGGCTTCTCCTCCGGCCTGGGTGAACAGCGCCAGCGACTCCCCTCCTGCTTGGGCGCACAGCAGCCACCCTAGGCGTACCCCCCCACCCCCCTCCGCAGATGCCCCCCTTGCCTCCCCTTTTCCCCTCCCCCCACCTCCGGCCTGGAACACCCCTTGCCGCCCGCTCCCCCGACCCCCCCTTCACCGCTGGCCTGCTACCACCCCCACACCACCAGTCTCTCTCTCTCTCACACACACACACTCTCTCAGTGGTGTAAAGGAGGGGTATTGTGGTCATTTGATCTCTATAAAGGAATCTTTGAGGAATATTCAAGGTTCGGTCGACGGAAGTTAACGGTAGTGGTATTTTTGCAAGTTTTTTAAAATAGTGGTGACATGCATGCTATACACAGGAGTGATATATCTACAATTTCACCTGTAACAATGGTTTATTTGCAAAAAAAACAAAAAACAATGTCATGCTGCTTGCTTATCCCATATGTACACGCATTTATCTGGGAGGTCAAGTGTACCTGTAAGTTGGAGGGAGTCATCACATGTTGGTTCGTCATCTACATGTTGTTTTATTCCTGAATGCCTTGTGTCTGATCTAATTGCAGACCAACTGTAGCAGTGTCAGCTGCACTTGTCAAGCAACTCCGGGAAGAGACTGGTGCTGGCATGATGGACTGCAAGAAAGCCCTAAGAGAAACCGGTGGTGACCTTGAGAAGGCTCAAGAGTACCTCAGGAAAAAAGGTCTTTCCTCAGCTGATAAGAAGTCCTCCCGATTAGCTGCTGAAGGCTGTATCTCTTCTTATATCCATGACTCGCGCATTGGAGTCTTGATCGAAGTTAACTGCGAAACTGATTTTGTGGGGCGGAATGGGAATTTCAGGGAGTTAGTTGATGACCTTGCAATGCAGGTTGCAGCTTGTCCACAGGTAGACTTTGTTTCTGTGGAAGAAGTTCCAGAGAGCATTGTGAGCAAGGAGAGGGAGATAGAGATGCAGAGAGAGGATTTGAAGTCAAAACCTGAGAACATAAGAGAGAAGATAGTGGAGGGAAGGATTTCAAAGCGTCTAGGAGAGCTTGCTCTCTTGGAGCAGCCTTTCATCAAGGATGACAGTTTGCTGGTGAAGGATTTGGTGAAGCAGACAGTGGCAGCACTTGGTGAGAACATCAGAGTTCGAAGGTTTGCCCGTTTTACTCTTGGCGAGGGCAACAACTGAAGAGTTTATTGAATTTAGAGAGAGAGAGAGAGATGTTTGTTTTTTTTTTCAAGCCCTTTTCTTAGTCATAGAAAAAATCGCCTTTTTTGCACTGATAAGTGGTCTGATTCCTGTCAGTGTATGATTTTCTAGTGCAGCATCCTTTGTAATAATCATATAACCTTTTGGAACTCAAAGTGTAGAGAAAATGTGGAATGAGAATTCATCTTTTGGTCTTTTTTTTGTTAATTTCTACTTTGGCTCTTTTTATCTTCTCCAGTTAAATCAAATGAGCATGGGGATTGGGATGACCAGTGGTCCAGTAAGACTTTTTTAACCCATACGTGGGTAATGATGACTAATGAGGGAACTTCCTGGTGTTCCCTACTTGAATGCAGTCGATGCAACAGCGTGGTGGAATGTGCAAGATGGGCAAGAAGAACTGACTTGTCTCTTATCTCAACTAAAATTCTCCCGATATCAAATTAACACATTGTAAAATCCTATGATTATTTCACTTTTTAGTAGATTAGATTGAAGCTGGAAATTGTTAGTCACACATGACACTAAGAGGGTATTTCCATTTGTCAAAATCTCCCTATCTTTTGTTTTTCTAACTGACTTTTATAGATTTTGCAAATGCGTGACAAAATAGTTGGATTTTTTTTTCTCCAGATGCTTGAAATATTTTCTTTTTTTTTCTCAGGATCTACTTCTCCATGGGGAGAGAGGTGGGGGAATAGATCTCACGAAAATTTTATCACCCACTTCCCTTTCCCTACAACTGAATGAATGCATACACGAGATTTTATTTTCGCAAAATATTTCAAGAAAAGTGCAACATGTATTTCTGTTTCATTAAAAACAATTCACCATGATTTTTTAATTTTTTTTTAAAATATTTCCCATGATTCTTCATTTTTTAGAACATCAAAAAAAATGTGAACCCCCATAAAAATCTATGATTTTAATGTACGGACTATACACATAGAAAGCAAAATCCGAGGTAAATAGACCATAACTTATAATAAAACAATCAAATATATCATTTCATTTCTATGAATATTTAAATCAAATATTTTTTCAATTCTAAATCAGAAAAAACAATAATTTTAGTGGTGATCCCAAAACCGAAAAATCACATTGTTTCACATAAAAAAATACAACCACCACCTGTACGAGTCCTTTCCCTGGCAACCCCACGCAGCCTCTGCGAGAGCATGGAGGACCTCGCCTCTGATTTCAGGTCCCTCGCCGTGCCCTGGTGTTACCTTCTTGCTTGTATTAATTTTTTTGTATGTTGGTGCTATCTGATCGCATAAGAGTTCTTAGTCAATGATAACCCTTAGTAACGTCAGAACTAATATGATCAGAAAGCGAGACATACCTTTGCAGCAGAAGTAGTAGATCCATATAGTATCACAAAGACAAAGGAGTAGGCTACCAGCATCTACCACTAATGCTCCACGCTTCAAGACTCTGGGATAGGGGTGATGTCCCCTCGAAGATATAGCCGAGATGGTCTTGGGAAGACAACTCTCCCACAAGCTCCACATGCACAATGCCTTTAGATTAGCGAGAGACAACGCTCTTCTTATTCTTCCTCGCAGTAAAGAATAGAGAGAGAAGATACTCTCTCTATCTCTCTTTCTTTGTCTAGTGGCAGCTCTCTCTCTCTCTCACACACGCACGGAGAAAGAAAGAGGGTGGCGCTCTCCTTGGGCGACTAGGGCAGTCTCATCTCTTGGGTTCTCTCTTGATGCAGTAGCCTTCCACCCCCCTCCATACCCTCATATGTATAGAGGATATCTCCAACCTAGACTTGGAGAAGGAAATCTTACGTAGTAGTCTGCATGGGACTTGGTAGGAGGGCGAGTCCTACTCGCACTTGGGGAGAGAGAGGAGTTAGCGCTCAAGGTCTCAGTAGGACTAGGAGTGGCCGGCCCTTGAGGTCATGTTTGGTATCGGGATACACCGGGGTTATCCCCGGTTGAACCCGGTTCTACGTTTATTTCAGCCAAAAATCCCGTGGATATCCCGGGTTAAGGAGAAGGGAGATAACCCCGAAATCGAGGATATCACGGGGATAACTGTAATGCCCCGGGTTTTTCGGATCCTCGTTCGTGGGTCCCGGATCTGATTTCTCGGAGTGTCCAGCTCCGTTGTGTCCGAAATTTCGTTTCGGACGTCTTTCGTGTTCGGATCGGCGCGATCCGGAGTCGTTTCGGAGGCCCGGAGGCGTTCCGTGGCTTTTTCCGTGTGTGTTTTCCGATTCCCGGCGTGGGTTTCGGCTTTTCCTTCGGAACCTCGTTGCGGGTGAACCGGGCCGTTCACCTGGGCGCGAGTGGTACCGTTGCGATCGGTGCGCCCCGAGGATCGCGAGGGTGTGATTTTCTATTTTTCTAGATTTTTCCGATTTTTCGGATTTTTCTATAAATAGCTTTTTTCTCTCTCCCCCTCTCATTTCTCATTTCTCTTCCTCTCTCTTCTCACGCTCTCTCCTCTCTCCCTCTCTCTCCGGCGGCCGACGGGGCGGAGCATGGGCGAGGCGGGGACGGCGCGGGCGAGGCGCGGGCGAGGATGGATGAGGATCGAGGCGGTGGAGGCGCGTGGAAGTTCGGCCGTGAG
Organism: Amorphophallus konjac; assembly: GCA_022559845.1. Lineage (NCBI taxonomy): Eukaryota > Viridiplantae > Streptophyta > Magnoliopsida > Alismatales > Araceae > Amorphophallus > Amorphophallus konjac. Next base: position 45,104 of record JAHNEJ010001557.1, on the reverse strand, counting down.
TTCGTGGAACGGCGAGGCTCCAACGGCGTTTTCTTCGTGGATCGGCGTCCACGGTGCGCGTAATCTTCGGTGGAGGTAGGGTGATGGACCCTCAGCCCGTGTACTTCCTTTCCCGCGAGTTTCGTAGGCCGTGGTGAGCCGAGCGGGCTAAACGGGGCGTTTTGGGCAAAATGTGTGTTTTCGGGGTGTGAGCCGGATCTCCCGTTTTATGGTGTTTTTGGGCGATCCAGGGGTTTAGATGCATGCCTAGGGGCTTGGGGAAGGTTTCCCCTTTTGTTTCCCCTTCACCTGGGGGTGAACGGGGCGTGGCATGGCTTTTCCCGCGGTTTCCACCGTTTTCGGGCGCAGACTGAGAACGCGCTATACTCCAGTAGCGCGTTCTTGAATGTCGCGCTGCCCCGATAGGGCGCGTTCATCGGAGAAGATGAACAGTAAGGCGGTTTGGGTCGCGCCTTACGGCCCCAGCGCGTTCTGGTTGTCGCGCTATAGGATCATAGCGCGACCTGGCCTGGTCGCGCTATGGTCATGTAGCGCGTTCGTGTTGAACGCGCTAGGCGCGTATAGCGCGTTCTAGCTGAACGCGCTATGCACATGTAGCGCGTTCTTGGAGGGACCAGCCGGGCTGCCCGGGGCGGGCGGTCTGCGGCTGATCGTGCTCCCCTTGGGCCGTGTGTGCCTTGGACACCCAGTGGAGTTCCGTGACCGTGTTTTGGGGTGTCTGGAGGTTTCGTTTACCTCGTTTTGCGTGCCCGTGCGCTTAAGGGTCCGGGTGACCTTTTAGCGTCCGTTCGCATTGTGTTGGTCTCCGTTCGACCCGGTTGTGACCCAGTGGTCGACCTTTGGCCTTGTGAGTGTCCCGGGTACCCCGTGGGTTCTGTGTCCTTATTTCTGGGGTGTCGGGAGGGACCGTGTTTCCTCGATTAGCGTGCCCGTAGGTGTGGTGGGTCCGGGTGACCCCACGTGTTCCGGGCTCTTGTGTTACGCTTGATCGAGTCACCGTGTGTCGGTGTGTGTGCGGTGGGGTCTCCCCCGCATATCGTGGGTTCCTTTGGAAGGTGATTCCCGTGTGGGCTACGTATTTGGCCTTGGACTGCGAGTCCAGTTATCCGGCCTGGGGCTGGAGGTTTCCCGCTTGCTTCAAGATGGAAAATCATCGTGGCGGCTTGCGTGCTGCCTTGGGAATCGTGCTTCTGTGTTTTCCGTGTGGCCCGTGTGAGTGGCCTTTGTCCCTTGCGTTCCCTTCCCGAGGGAGTGGTCTTGGCGACTCGTGAGTTGTCTCGGTACTTGTGCTACCGTGATTTTAGACCTAGAGATTGGACTAGATTGACGGCTTTGTGCTGTTGCGTGCAACGGTCTTGACCCCGAGTCTTGTGACTCAAGGACCGTTGACTGTAGTGCGTTTAGTGGACTGCCTAGTGTCCAGTGGCTTAGTGCCACTCGAGTTTTCTCGACTCTCGCGCACGGTGCGTGCGTGGCCGTGGACTGTGAGTCCCGTTTCTTCTCCGACTGTGGTCACCGTGCGACGGGGCCGGTACGTGAGGTGGTCCCCGTACGTCGTCGGATTCGGACGTTGTTTTCCGTTGAGTTGAGAGTCTACTCCTTCAGTGACCCTCCACTAGTCGTAGCCTACCAGTACGCGTGTGCTGGTCGCACCAGGGAGTGGTGTACGGGCTTACCTTTCAGACGGTTTGTGGACCGGTTACCGTAGGCCCCTCGTCGGTAGCCAGAGTCCGGCTACGGGGGAAAACCGGTCAGAGGACCAGACCTAGTGACGCAAGGTCTGTGTGTGCACACGTGGTTGGGGGCGGTTGGACCCACGTCGACGGGCATGACCCCAGCTAGTTACCTGTTTGTGGTTACTTGTACGGTGTTCGCGCCTCGGGTAGGACCTACCACGTCAGGCGGTTCACCTGCGGTGCGGTGTAAGACGTCAGGGGACGCTACCGGCTGTGCTTCTAGTGGGTGGTACTCCTGTCGAGTACGGAGTGACAGACTGTCAGTTTCTGTGTCTTTGACCTTCGGGTTTTGGTCGTGTTGACCGGTGAGTTCGGTTGTTTCATCTTGACGCGCGTGTCGGTTCTTGCGCTGTGAGATTAGCGCTAGTGGCTTTACCGAGGTTCCGTCTTGTGGTGCGGTACCCGCGATCGGATGGTCGGGGTTGCACCTTGGACAGCGTGTCCAGGTCGGCTCTGTCCGAGGGACAGGCCTCTACGGCGTGGTTGCCGTGTGTTTTTACTTCGGTAGGTGGTACTAGCGTGGTTTGGTGGCTTCGACGGTGTGATCGAGGTGCCTTCCGGTACAGTAGGAGTAGCTGTAGTGCCGAGTTTTGACCGGCCACCGGTTTGCTGTTCCTGCTGTAGTTGTAGCTTCCTTTCCGCTACCGCCGTTGTTTCCGGTTGGGGTTCCGCGGGATCCCTGCTGAGTCTCTGTTTTGGAGACTCATTCCCTGCTTTTCAGGTGCAGCGGTTCTTCCTCGTGGTTCGAGGGTGCGGAGCGGAGGTTCTCTGTTGCCAGCTTGCCGGGCCGAGTGTTCACTTGGCATGTGGTACGTTTTACTGCTTTAGACTGTACTTTCTGTGGGACTGGACTCTGTTGTAGCTGTGGTTGTTCTTTCTTTCAGCTTGTTGTTGTTGGTTGTCCTGCTTTATTTCCTATTTCTTTGTGCCTCCACACTCCTTTTAGCCCTTCCGAGCCCTCCCGGCTCGTGGGCGGCGGTGCGAGTCTCGGGTTATCGGGTCTTCCCGGTAATCGGATTCTCGGGTCGTCACAATAACTCATCCCCACGAAAAGTGGGGATGCGCTATCCCCGTCTCCCATCCCCGTTTCTGCCCATCCGCCGCCTAGCATTCGCCCCCTTCACCCCATTCCCCTTCCTCCACCCTTCGCACCCTTTGCCCTAGGTCCGGACGGAACCCACCGTCGCCCGACCCGATCCTCGTCTCCTTCCTGCTCCGACGGCCGACCATCCCCGTTTCTGCCCCGTGCATTCGCCCTCCTCCACCCTTCGCCCTAGCTCGTCTCCTTCCCTGGTGGCCGACTCTACATCGAGGCCCAACGGTGGGCTACCCTGCTCGTCTCCTTCCTCGGTGACACGAGGGTACATCGAGGCCCAACAGTGGGCTACCACGCTCGTCTCCTTCCCCGTTTCACCCTTCACCCTTCCTGGCGAGACGACCCTGCTAGTTCGCTGGGGTTTCCGGCCGGTGAGCTCTGGTGGCCGACTCCCCGTCTCATCTTCTCCGGTTGCTACTGTTACATTTGGGCCCATTGCTGGGACTTCCGGCCGGTTAGCCCTGGTGGCCGACTCCACAGGTTCGTCTTCTCCGGTGGCCGACTCCACAATTCTTCTCTGGTGAGCACTTTCTTCTCTGTCCCTGTCGCCTATGCGAACACACCCACACACACATACACACAGACACACACACTCGGCTGTGTCCCGTGCACACACACACACACAATTGGTAGGTAGTCTCCCTTGAACACACACACATGAGATAGTACAAGCTGCCGACTGTGTCCCTTGCACACACACACACACACACACACACTGTTGTAGGTAGTCTCCCCTGAACACACACGCACTGAACACACACACTGTTGTAGGTAGTCTCCCCTGAACACACACGCACTGAACACACACACACACACACACACACACACACTCGGCTATGTCCCCTACACAGACACACACACTCTCTCTCTCTCTCAAATGCAAAGTATGGCTGCCAACCAATGTTTGACTCATGTATACCTGATATGATCAACTAAAGTTTGACATTGTGATGGAGCATAATATGGTTGCCAAAGATTGAGGTTGGGAAGGAGCATATTATGGATGTGTCCCTTGCACACACTCATCACACACTCAGCTGACACACACACTGAACACACACACACACACTCGGCTGTGTCCCCTGCACACACACACAATTGGTAGATAGTCTCCCCTGAACACACACACATGAGATAATACAAGTTGTTGATAGGTAGTCTCTTGCACACACACACACTGATGTAGGTACTCTCCCATGAACACACACACACTGAACACACACACACACTCGGCTGTGTCCCCTGCACACACACACACACTCAAAGCAAAGTATGGCTGCCAACCAAAGTTTCACTCATGTATACCTGATATGACCAACCAATGTTTGGTATTGGGAAGGAGCATAATATGGCTGCCAAAGTTTTGAGGTTGGGAATTGAGGTTGGGAAGGAGCATAATATGGCTGCCAAAGTTTGAGGTTGGGAATGAGCATATTATGGCTGTGTTTCCTGCACACACACACACACACACACACACTCAACTGACACCCACAATGAATGTGTACACACACACACACACACTCGGCTCCTTCTCCTACACACACACAATTGGTAGGTAGTCTCCCCTGAACACACACACATGAGATAATACAAGCTGTTGGTAGGTAGTCTCTTGCACACACACACACACACACACACACACACACACACACACACACACACACACACACACACACACACACACACACACACACACACACAGAGAGAGAGAGAGAACACACACACACACACACACACACACACACACACACACACACACACACACACACACACACACACACACACACAGAGAGAACACACACACACACACACACACACACACACACACACACACACACACACACACACACACACACACACACACACACACACACACACACACACACACACACACACACACACTGCTGTAGGTAGTCTCCCCTGAACACACACACACACTCAAAGCAAAGTATGGATGCCAACCAAAGTTGGCGATTGTTTATATTATGCCATACGCTATCGACTGCTCCTTCCCTTTTGCTGTCGACTGCTCCTTCTCATTTTGCTGTGCAAACGGCTCCTTAATTCATTGGCTTGCACACTACTCCTTTCCCTTCAGGTAATTCAAACTCTATGATTAATTGCATGTGATAAACGCCCGATTTAATTGTTCTTTTTATTATCTTTATCAAATGTGGTGATTTTTATATACTAGCATTGATGATAATTAATTCTCAATCATCTTTGGGGGCATGGATTACTCTCATTTGTAATTTCCTAATGATTTTTATTGTTTCTCTAAATAAGTATGAGTGGGTCCAAAGATCCGAAGAGTAGGGTGGCAAATTGGAGCAACGAAGCAGATATGTGTATTGTTGACCTCCTCGCTGAGCACAAGACTAATAATGATGGTTTTGCCAATGGAAACTTCACAAAAGATGCACGGAGAAATACGGTAAAGAAATTCAACGAGTTGACCAAGTTAGCATATTCGTTGGAAAATCTAAAAAATCGGTTTAAAAATTTGAAAAGGAGGTACTATCTAATTGTTAGTATAAAGAATCGATCGGGCTGGGGTTGCGATGATGAAAAAAAATGTCACTCCTGGCTGTGTGTGTGTGCAGGGGACACAGCCGAGTGTGTGTGTGTTCAGGGGAGACTACCTACAGCAGTGTGTGTGTGTGTGTGTGTGTGTGTGTGTGTGTGTGTGTGTGTGTGTGTGTGTGTGTGTGTGTGTGTGTGTGTGTGTGTGCGCGCGCGCAAGAGACTACCTACCAACAGCTTGTATTATCTCATGTGTGTGTGTTCAGGGGAGACTACCTACCAATTGTGTGTGTGTGTGTGTGTGTGTGTGTGTGTGTGTGTGTGTGTGTGTGTGTGTGTGTGTGTGTGTGTGTGCGAGCCAAGTGTGTGTGTGTGTGCAGGGGACACAGCCATATTATGCTCCTTCCCAATCTCAAAACTTTGGCAGTCATATTATGCTCCTTCACAATGTCAAACTTTGGTTGGTCATATCAAGTATATATGAGGCAATGATGATTGGTTGGATGGACTAACAACTCCACCCAAATAATATGATGGAACATTGTCCATGTGATTTTATTATCTCATGTTGTTCTGAGCCTCACTTCTTTACTCTTATCATTTTCTTTTATATATTTTGCATTCAATGTTATAATTTGTGAATATATCGTACACATCTTACAGGCAAAGAGGTCGAACCAGGGGACATCTAATATAGCTACAACAGGATCGAGCACATATTGGAGAACATGCATTGGTTGAAGATTTAAGAAGAACAATCGAGATGGAGAAATTTACAGCCGATCGAACTACGAAGCTATGTGATATTTTGTTGGGAAAATATGAGCAATTGAAATTATGTAACGAAAAGTGATATGGATTTTGTTATTATTATCATATGTGAGGATATGTCCACATGAAACTTGCAATATACGATTAACTTTTTTATAAAGCTCTTTTAATTATTATCATTTACCTCACCCTTTGGTTGGTAGTCATACTTTGCATTGTGTGTGTGTGTGGGGGGGGGGGGGGGGGGGGCGCAGGGGACACAGTCGAGTGTGTGTGTGGGTGCAGGGGACACAGTCGGCACCTTGTATTATCTCATATGTGTGTGTGTAAGAGACTACTTACCAACAGCTTGTATTATCTCAGGTGTGTGTGTTCAGGGGAGACTACCTACCAATAGTGTGTGTGTGTGTGTGTGTGCAGGGGACACAGCCAAGTGTGTATGTGTGTGTGTGTTCAGTGTGTGTGCCAGCTGAGTGTGTGTGTGTGTGTGTGTGTGCAGGGGACACAACCGAGTGTGTGTGTGTGTGTGTGTGTGTGTGTGTGTTGTGTGTGTGTGTGTGTGTGCGCAGGGGACACAACCGAGTGTGTGTGTGTGTGTGCGTGCGTGCGTGCGTGCGTGTGGAGGGGTTGGTAGTTGTTCCAACGTATTTTTTGCACATTGTTAATTTAAAGATAGATTAATAAAAATATTTTTTTAACTAGTTTCATTAATAGAAGGGAATAAACATACAAATCATCTTTTTTTATTATTTTTTCTTATTTTATCTGAATATAAAATTTAACAATATTAATAATCATGATTAAAATATCATGGACATTAATTAGCATTATAAATAAAGTAAAATGCCTTAATAATTATATTTATGATGATCATAATTTATCTAATCACAATCATTATGTAAATTTAATTAGGTTTGTCATTAGTGATAATCATATTTGTTAATATTTATTAAGTATAAGTTGAAGATTTGTAAAATAATTATTTAAGTCATCTTAATCTCTACCAAATGAAGAATAACCTCACAGATTTTAACCCAGGATAACAGGGGCAAAATTATCTATTTATACTCATATTCTCATTCTTATCCATATTTTTTACCAAACGAGTAATAGGAATACACACGTACTTATCCCCTCGCATACCAAACGCATACGAGAATAAGAATAGGAATAAATTAACTTAGAATACCTTACTCCTATTCTCATCACCCTTTATCCCGATACCAAACATAATCTAAAGTTCCAATGGGACTAGGAGAGAGAGAGGGGGGCGTGATCTCGCCGGTGGGAGTGTATGTCCCACTAGAACTTGGATCGGGAGAGGAGGAACTCTCCTCTACTCCGCCATGCAGCGAGATCCCACAAGACGTGGGATCCGACATGGGCCGGCCGGCACCAGCGTGTTCACGTGCGCAGCCTCAACCGGGTTGCCCCAACGGGCACCCATATGATAATGGGCCTGGGCCCATATTATAACAAATGGGATGTTGGTGGCATTGCTGGTACGTGTGATTAACCGTGTCTTGGGTTGATCTCATCTTGTCGCTATGTAGTGAGGAAGTAGAGATAGTTCGCTAGGTTGCGTGTAGATTACCATCTCCACTACCATTTTGTGTTGATCGTTCGTGTTTTTTAGTCTAATGAAGGATAATTTGGTTGTGAGTCGTATGCTTTGTGGCGTCAATGCTTGACGTCTATTGGGAGTTGCCTCCCGTGGTTGGTTCTTTCCTGACTCACTAAATGAGATATGACCATGATTTATCGACTCGGTGTGACTCTCTCTGACTATGACGACTCACTTAATTGACTTGGGTGACTTGAATTATATTTGAGAAGGTCGATACATGATCTGGCCTGAATCACTCAAGTCAAGGCGGGTTGTCGTCACATCGACGAGGAGGGGCTTGACTCATGCTATAGGCATGAGCCCGGTCCGACCAGATCCAATGTGTCACGATACAAAGGAGTACCGGATCGGCTCCCTCGAGACGCGTGCATTTGTTCAATGTTCATTCTTTGTGACTTTACTGTTCACTCAAGAGCTCCGGAGCATAACATTCTATTCGGCTGGCGACGATCTCGTCGATTTCTGGGCATTCTTGTAGGGCCACTTTGTTAACGGAATAAGTCCCGGGTAGAATGAGTTATTCCACCTTTTCACCTTTGTTCGAGTTTGATAACATGATTAAGTTACTAGGGGTCGGTTAGGATGAAAGTCATTGTTCTAAGAATAACTCAGTCTACCATTTCTATAGAATGAGTTATTCCTAGGATAAGAACAAGTTACCAAACTGAAAAAATGAAAAACTAAAGAATAACTCATCCTAACCCATCTTATGTGAGTTATCCTAACTTATTATCAAAGAGGGTCGTACGATTTTGAGGCGGATCCATCACCGGAGAGGAGCTCAATTTGCATGGTTAAATATTCAAAATTTCTTTTCTTTAAAAAAAAATGGATCAAGTATTGATGCATGTTTTTCTTTTCCACTTCCATCCATGGCTTGGCTCCGATACAGCATACTACATTAATTTGAGCATTCGACGGGTACTCACTACTCACAAATGCCAATCCATGCAATCACACAAGTTTCGTTTTCAGGGGCAAATTTCAAAATAAATAAAAGGTCAGGGTATAAGAGGGGATTCTCTTATTAGGGATTTAGGGCAACCAGCATCGGTGCTCTTCGCCGCCTCGTCTCCTCCGATTGTTCCGAAGCTGCTGAGAGAAGAAGAGACCCCGGCGACCAGAGAAAGAAACCCTAGGGAGCACCTCTTCTCCCCGGGGGAAAATCCTAGCAGCGATGGCGGCAGGCACGCCCAACCTGGAGTGCCGGATGTACGAGGCCAAGTACCCAGAGGTGGACATGGCGGTGATGGTGCAGGTGAAGAACATAGCCGACATGGGGGCCTACGTCTCCCTGCTCGAGTACAACAACATCGAGGGCATGATCCTGTTCTCGGAGCTGTCCCGCCGCCGGATCCGCAGCGTCGGCAGCCTCATCAAGGTGGGCCGGCAGGAGCCGGTGATGGTCCTCCGGGTGGACCGCGAGAAGGGCTACATCGACCTGAGCAAGCGCAGGGTCTCCGAGGAGGACATCAAGGCCTGCGAGGAGCGCTACAACAAGAGCAAGCTGGTCCACTCCATCATGCGCCACGTCGCGGAGACAATGCAGCTCGATCTCGAGGTTAGCAGTGCGCTTTCCTGATGTCTTATAAAGAAGATAGGCGAATCTTCTCCTTTTCTCTTAAGACTTTGTTTTGTGAATTTGTTTGGTAGAGCTCCGTACTCCCCAATATCCATTTTTGTTCTAGTTTTTTCTTTTTTTTGTGTCTTGTCATAAGTTGGTCTGTGTTCTTAGTCCACTTTTGTGTTGCACAATATGTGATCTTATTGGTATGAAATCACACGCCTTTCTCTGTTATCTAGTTAATTAAGCATCATGTTTCTAGGAGGGGAAGTGAGCTATATTTTGATGGAGTGGTAGTGGCTTCAAAAGGGAACCCAAAGATCCCATATCAGAAACTACAAAGGAAGACGTGTGTTAATAAAGCAAGGCCTATGTCTTTTAATACGAGGGATCTTTTAACAGCAAAAAAGGACAAAACCCAAAGCCACCCTATGGGGCGTAGCATGGGAGAATACCTCAAAGAGGCACCTAAATTTGTATGTTTACAGAATGGCGCCGTATGTGAGAAATTCTGGCCCAATAAACACAAGGTCCGCCTATGCTGGGGGGACTAGACTTCAAAGGAGGCATAGGCTGGGGGGACTAGACTACAAAGGAGGCCATGTGTTAATTGAGTAAGGCCTATGCCTTTTCTTTGAGGGCTCTTTTACCAATAAAAAATGACAAAACCCAAAGCCACTCTACGGGGCATAGCATGGGACAATACCTCAAAGGATGCACCAAAATTTGTATGTTTACAGAGTGAATTTTGTGAATTTGTATTTAAATAAGAGTGCTAGGATCCCAACTTCACATTTTCTTTTGTACCAGGTGTTCTTTACCCATGCATCTTACTCTTTTCTGTTTTTTTTATTGTTTTAGCAATCGCCACTCACTAGTTTAAGCTGTTGCTTTAGTTTTAATTGTCCACAACGGATTGTGTATACGCGGATGACTTGTAGCTCTCTTAAGGATCAGTTTTTGACCTTTTAGCTCTGTTCCTACAGGATCTCTATATCCATGTTGGCTGGCCTCTATATCGAAAATACAGTCATGCATTTGAGGTATTATTAGAATGCATGTTATTTGCAAGGTGCCTGTTCTCTCTCTATCTTTTCAGTAGGCAGTTGGACTTAACTTTCATTTTTCTTGGCGGGTGTAAAATGTTGGAGCAGGCATTCAAGTTAATTGTCACAGACCCTGATTCAGTTTTGGATTCTCTCACACGTGAAGTTAAGGAAATTGGTCCTGATGGACAGGAGGTATTCAGAATTTCCTAAGGGCTTTGGCTATACTTGTTTTTATTTTTTTGTATGCCATGTGCACAACTGCTTATCTTGTAGGTTACCAAGGTGGTCCCTGCAATGACGGAAGAGGTCAAGGATGTTTTGATCAAGAATATTAGGAGGAGAATGACCCCTCAACCATTGAAAATACGTGCTGACATTGAAATGAAATGCTTTCAGTTTGATGGTGTTCTTCACATAAAGGTTCAGTTTCTTAGCTCTTCCCGGCATCCTCTCAGTTGGGCTCTGGTTTTTACTCTTCTTCATTCTTTTGCAGGAAGCTATGAGGAAAGCCGAAGCTGCTGGGAATGATAACTGCCCAGTGAAAATTAAACTTGTTGCACCTCCATTGTACGTCCTTACCACTCAAACACTAGACAAGGTTTGTCATAACTACTTGATTGCTAGTGCCATTTGTTTTACTTGATGCAGATCATTTTATTTTCAATGTTAACTTTGGCCATTTCCTTTTCTGTCCATGTAATTTCCATTTGCCATCAAAATGCTTATTAAGCTATTTTGTCAGCAAAAATTTTGACTTCCTCTCACATATGCATTAACTAATTGGATGACACTTATCATGGGCTATAATATGAGAGCTATCATTATTGGATGTGTCTTCTGCTTACAGTTTCTTAACTTAATTTTGTTATTTGTAGATAAACAAAAAAGAAATCCGATAATCAGAGGGTCACTACATTTTCTAACCAATCATCTGTATTAGAAAGATAATTGCATGCATATGGATTATTCTCATAGTCCACAGTTTGTGTGACATCTATGTGAGTGACTCAATGCATCCTTGTAAGTTGAATACTTTTTGATGTAAGCATGACTAAGACTTACAACTTATGCATGGATTAAGTACTCACATGGGAGTTTGATTTAATTAAGATGGAAAAATGGTATTGCAAATTGTTTGCATAGTAGCACAATGTCAAGGAGATAGAGTTTTCAGAAGGGAAGCTAGAGTCTCAGATAGGGTTGTTGCTTCTATTTTGGGGAGAACGAGAGAATGGGCCTCAACTATGTGTAATTTGGGCCCACACAATTCTTATTTGTTGGCTTTGTTGGGGGAGTAGTTGGTCCCACATCATCTTGGTGTGGGGAATTTTTTGTATAGGGAGCTTTTGGGAACACTCTGATTATACTTGTATATCCCTACTTTTTTTATTTTAATACAATATGGTGGTACCAACCACTTTCAAAACAAAAGTCAAGGAGATGGGGGTAAAATACTGTCTAATGTTGTTTTATGTCTTGGACCAGCTCTGCCCAACTCCTTTGAGTCAGATTTGGTTTCTGAGTTTCCTAACCTCAAGTTGGGTGATATAATAAGGTACAAGTCCATTTGACATTGTAGGAACTAAGCCCTTCAATCTTCATTCTGATTCCTCTTTTTTAGCACCAGTTCAGGGAACCAGGAAACATTTTCTCACTAATTAGGCTTTTTCTAAAAGAATTTTAGAGCAGCACGATGACTTAAGGCGTATCTGAGCGCTTAGTCCTGCACCGGCATGGTGGTTGGTTAGCCTCGTTAGAGTTATGAAGATTATTTAGAATACCTTTAGGGTCTACACAACTTGGCTTTTGTCATGATATGTGTTGGGCTTTAGTGGGACGACATTGGATTTTTTAGGGATCACAGTTATACAGCTATACTTAACCAAAGCCTGTAGACAAAGGCTGTTAGATCTTTTTGTTAATTGCTTAGTTAGTGGAAAGCTTATGTGGTTTTCTTCATGGAAGGAAGGATTGGATCGAATCAGCCCAGATCGGCCAATCTGATCCCGATCACCCGGTCCCGAGTTTATGGACCGGATCAGCTGATCCGATTCCGATTGGATTTGGATTGGGCCGATCTGATCTCGATCCCCTGGTCCCGATTCATGGACCGGATCAACTGGATTGGTGTGACCCCGACCCCTTCAATTTTTTTTTAAAAAATTGAACCTACCACTGTTCATTCCTTTCGGATGAACAGTAAAAGTGAGGCATGAACGGTACGTGGTACAGTACCATTCATTCCTCACTTTTTATTGTTCCTTCGAGCATGAACAGTACCGAAGAAGAAGAAGAGCTTACCACCATCGCCGCCGTCGCCATTGCCACTGGCCGCCGATGTCGTTGCCACCGGCTGCTGGTGCCTTCTTCTCCTCGTCCTCCATCCATTACTGGGTGCAGGAGCCTCAGTCGGCGTGGGGAAGGAATTGACAATGGACAGGGTAAAAAACCCTTGAGCTTTTGTATAAAAACCCCTGTAGGTTACTTTTCATTCAAATCAGCCTAAAAAAAACAAATATACTTGGATTGGATCGGGATCGGCTGATCCAGCCGACCCGGATTGGGTTGGGACCGGCCGATCCGATACCGATTTCCGATCCTTCCTTGGTTATCTTTGGACCTCTTCAATGGTATGAAACAATAAAAAACTATTAAAGTGTTAACAGTAAACTATTAAAGCGTTATTGAACTTTTGAGGTTTTGGAGAAAGAATCATCCAAAAAAGTTAGAGAAGGAAATGTACAGCCCTTTAAAGGAAATTTTAATGAATAAAATGAAAGGCAAATTTTATTTTGGAAAATTTATGAGCTGTTGTAGGAAAGCTTTTGCAACATGGGTTTTGTTTGACTGCTTGGTTAAAATTTTGATGGAATGGCTCTAACAGGCTACCTGTGTATACATGGAAGCAATCTTACAGGGCAGCTTTGGGATATGTAGATTAACGTTGGCATAAGATTAAGATTTATGAAGCCTGTGGTTGAAGAACAATTAATGCAAAGTTTTATTGGAATGTGATTTTGATTAAGGACCACTTTTTTTATTCTGGAAGATGTGATTGGACAATCTACAAGTTAAGATTTTGTGGAATTAAATCCAACTGGTAACTTTGTGTTCTTATACACCCAGAAGACATTCCTTTCTTGCTAGCCATTTCGCATAGCAGGTCTGATGGGCATCTTATGTCTTTCACAATCCGCGGAAGTAGATAGGACTGTGTTGACTGAAGCTTTCGGTGCCTAGTGCCGCGGAATCTCAAATGAACAGAGCAGATAAAGCAGATGACGGTGAAACTCTCTCAAATACAAATTAAATAGGGGAATGCCAGCTGCTTCAACTTTTGCACTTGACTTCAAACCAAGAAGAATCGAATCATTGCCCGAAAGCACGGGATGAGCGACAGAACATTAGTACAGAAGCCTGAAAGGCCACGCAAGTAGTACAGTGGCATAGGGCAAAAGGCAAAGTGACACAGTTGGCCCTCAATCACAGTCACTATCAGAGAAAGGAGAGATGTATAGGGGTCAGTGGCGTCAGTCTGTCTCCTATTTTGTTGGCAGAGTACCCCAGCTTACCCCTGGTGTCAAAATGGTCAGCTGTTTAAGTAGTTACTGCCCCCATGAAAGGTTTACTTGAGCCCAATAGATATTCCGAATGAAGCTGTGATAGGCCATCTGATTGATTAACTGTTAGATTTGAGTGTGCTGGCTTAAATTGTGGATGGGAAGAATAAGATTGACGGAGTAAAAGGGGCCTATGCAGATCTGATATGGTGAGATCGGGACATAGAACAATTTGAAATTTCAGGGGGCACAGTTGTGGGACAGAGCTCACTGCCAATGACCCTAATAAATCTGTACCCAGAACATGGATATGGATCCATTTCTATTTATTTTCAGATCAGCTGGAATATAAAGATAATGAGAGGGACACATGCATAATTGTAATATGTTGGGAAAAGGACAGATGTGCCAATCAACAATGTAGATGGAACTCAGACAGAACCCCAATTAGAGAGAGCAACAAATCATTGAATCCTTTGACTCATTCACTATTATCGAGGTCATGAGCTTTTTTACCATGCACGGACACGAGGGAGGGGTTGGCTGTTGTTCTGGGTCATGGTTGTCCGAATTCGATTGGATCGGCCACTCTAATTGGATTTTGGCCAGATCTCCTAGTCCGACCCAGCCCTATCATAATCACATTCGACAGTCCCATATAATTTTACATCCTAAGAGATTTTTTTAGGGTTGCCATTTTCGGGGGTTGTGACAGCCGATACTTGCACATACTCTCTTCATTTTATACATTAGTGGTACTACCCACTTTCAGGAAAAAAAAAAAAGGTGGCTCGGCCCTGATTACCTCGGGATAGGGATTGGATCGGCCCAGCTGTCTCTCTCCCCCACTGAGACTCAGAGAGAGTGAGGAGATAATTTTAGATCCTAAGAGTGGTAGAAGGTGGCTCGGCCCGGATTACCTGGGGATCAGGTTTGGATCAGCCCGGCTGTCTCTCCGCCCCACTGAGACTCAGAGAGAGAGAGAGAGAGAGAGAGAGAGAGAGACCGCAAAGTACTACTGCCACTTGGAAATTGGAGAGGTGATATGGATCAATAACTGTGGCATAATGTGAAATGGCAAGAGCACTCTAGTGCTTATAAACTGAAATATCAGAAAAATACTGTATAAAATGTTTGCAACTATACTCTATTATTTTCTATATTGTTTACATAGTTGACCCTTCAGTCTATATGACACTGCAATGAAATTGTAAAATCTGAGGGGCCTGTATCTTCATTTCCCCAAATGTAGACTCCATCAGTCCTTCAGTGGCGATTCCATCACAATTCATGTGTCGAGTGGCATGTAATTGTATCAAAATTTTCTTCTTCATGAATTGCAATTCTCAAAATGCATCACCTTGTTATATTTCATGTATTAGGCAAATGATAAATATGGAGCTCATATGGTGTGTAGTTTACTTAAAAGCTAATTCTTTGTGAATATTTTCTTCTATTTAGCTTTGTGATGATTTGTTTAATTGCTATGTCCTGGACAGGAACAAGGGATATCCATCCTGAATAATGCCATCAAAGCTTGCACCGAAGAGATAGACAAACATAAAGGGAAACTCACTGTGAAGGAGCCTCCAAGAGCTGTAAGTTATTTCCTAATTAGGACATAAATCCCATCTCCTAATCTAGTGGGGTTGCAGCTCCACCTTTCTGCTCAAGGGGAAGGAAAACAATTCTTATTTCCCCAATGTACTTTTTGGATCTTGTGCAATTATTTTGTACTCCACCTAGAGGAAGACGTCCTCTTTCATTGTTCATTATTTACTCTTCATTTTTTTTTGGGGGGGGGGGGCTTTCAACCAGGTTCCCTGTTGATACGGGTTAACTGTTGGGGCCTCTCCTTTTTTCTCCCCCTTTCTTGTTCCCTTTTGCTGAGCACCACAACAAAGAGTAGAACTAAGATTTGTGCCCCTAGATTGTTTTACTTTGTACTCTATTTAGCTATAAGCTGCTGTCCCAAACTGTCTTCTTTGATATGTTTTCCTTTCTGGGCTAATAAGTTTTTCCACTTTATAGGTGAGTGAACGGGATGACAAGCTTCTCGCCGAGCACATGGCGAAGCTACGGGCTGCCAACGAAGAGGTCAGTGGCGACGAAGGCAGTGAGGAGGAGGAAGACACCGGCATGGGTGAAATTGATTTGGACAATTCGGCTGTTGGCATCACTGAGTAGGCTTCCCAAAATATTGGTGAGGATGCTTCCCCTTTGTGGGAGTTGTATAGCACTGAGAAGTGAGCACTTGTGTCATCAGGCTGTGCCAGAAGTTAGCATGTTATAAAAAAAAGCAGGTTTTGCTAGTTGGGAGGGGCGAGTGATTCAACTTATTTGGAGAGTATTTACGGGGGTTTCACTTGAAAAGTTTTGTAGTTTCAAAATGAGAGTTCACTTGCCTTTATGAATGGTGTTTGGATGATGTTTCATCTTTGACAACCAGTTTCATTGTGGTTTTCAAATTTTCGTTTTCGATTTGGAAGGATGTTACCTTCCTTATTTTGGACTCGTGTGTTTTAGTTCAGCGTCGCTTGTGTTGGTTGCCCATCTGAATGCCCAGGGATATTATTTACCTACAAGGCTACAACATGTTAACTTAGTTTAGAGATGGTAAGCATCGAGTAATGACAATATTTATGTTTTTATTAAATGATATCATTCTTTTATAATAAGACGAGCAAAGTGGATGGAGGAATGTGATAAAATGTATGTGCAACTTATGCTTACAATTTTATAAAAATTATTATTGCTGTTAGACCCTTGCTCTTTAATATCAAGATTAAGTCTACTGTCATAATTTAATTAATATTCAAATATAGTCAAATATTAGTTTAGTTAATAGTATAATATCAAGAATTTGATGTCAGTTGAACTATCGCTCAGATTTTACACTCAGTCACAACATTTAGTTGAAATACTCGGTGAGAGCATAAACTCGGTTGGAACATCATTGTCTAAGTCGTTCAACTAGAAATCCAATTAGAAAACTAAATCAAGGTCTTTCAACTAAAATGGTCAATTGAAAGATCTCATTTAGGGCAGTTGGTAGAATTCCAAGTTAAAACTTTCAACTATTCTCAGTTGTAATCTATTTTTAGTCGAAGTCTTTGACTTACCTCTAATCGAAGTGAATCTTGAGACTGAATCCAGTCGAAGTGAAGTTCAGGACTAAATCCAATCGAAGCAAAACCTTGCAATCGAACGTAGTTAAAATGATCAACTGACTAATCTCAATTGAAACCATGTGATGGACTCGTTCAAATGATTGACTTCAACCATTTAGACCCAGGCAGAAAGACGTTTCAACTAATTCTTTCGACTGTGACATTTCCATATGTTTCAATTTAACTATCAACTCTGCTTTCAACTAAATCTTTAGACTGTTTTTCAATTGTATCTATCAAATGACTATTATAACTACTTTCACTCAAGCATAACCTTGCGATTGATATTCTTTCAACTAAATCTTTCAACTGTATAATTCAACTAACTTTTCTTGACTACATTATGTAATTGAACCTTAACAAATGTCCTCCAGAGTAAACTTTTGAGCTTCAATTGTATTATCTCTTCTAACTGTCTATGATGGATTGCCTGAGTTACTGTAACCAACTCAATAGTATTAAATAAATATTCATTTGAATCAGATTTGTCTTATTCATTTCAACTGTGTAATTCAGTCAGAGCATATAAACCGTCATTATTTCATCTTGGCGCATATTATAATATATCATTTTTATATATGTAAATTTAAATGCACTAAATGATTGGCATATTCTCTAAGTATATCTTTAAAATATCTTTATTTTATATTGAGCAAAGATTGCATCTAATATGGATTGGTTAAATAGCACAATAAGTTTTTTAGTCGTGTAGAGATGGCATCTGCATAATAAATCTTTATTATTTTTACATGAAATCTTTTGACACAAATAAAATATATTGGACATGCATGCAACGATTCCAATAGGCCTATTAAAGGTAACCTCTTTCACTCCACATTGCCTATGTTGACGTTTGTTCTCAATGTGGAAAACACTACGTGTCAAATTTAGACTAGCCTTCTAAGAACAAGTTATGAAAAGAACAAACTAAAAGAATCCCCCCACCTCACCCCCCCCCCCCCCAAAAAAAAAAAAATTGATCCAACTTCGCGTTCTTTCTATTCCATCTCATTCCACTCCGGGATCGGCGCCTAATACTATATTAATAAGTGTAGTAGTCGTCGTCTGACCAATCAGCTCGGACACTTGATCGCTCGTGCTCGTCCATTCTATCTCGCCCTAAATGGAATGGCTCTCCTAGTAGACTGCTAGTCTTCTCTTTCAAGCAAAGATATGTTAGAGATCTACAGTTCAAGTGAAGCTGTGCCCAATGTGATGGCTATAAATACAATGTTTGTTCTCAGCATAACATGAACATAAACCTAATGATTCAAGAGATAAAAGTCCAAGTGCTTAGCAACTAATTCTTTCATAATAAGGGCATTTCATTGAAGTAGTTTCTTTCTTCAGTGAGTTAGAGTCATAAAACAATGACATCATTCAATATCTAAGCTACTATGATCTGAGTTCCACGTGCACTACAATCTCTTTCTATTTCTTTCTATGTCCATTCATTCTCTGTACTCTAATTTCTCCACACTTGCCTGCTAACTAGAGTTAAATAATTGAATAACATTCTCTCAGTTTTTTATTGTGTATTTATTGCCACAGAGCAGTTAAAGATTTGAGGATCCTTGGTGTTAGAACTGCTTACTGGGAGGTTCTTGTGATGTGCTGAACACTTGAGCAAAAAATCAACAAGTTGTGGTGTGCTAAACACTTTAGCAAAAAATCAGCAAGTTGTGGTGTGTTGAACACTTGAGCAAAAATTCAGTAAGTTGTGATTCACTGAACACTTAAGCAAAAAATCAGTTTGTAGTTGTCTGATGGCAAAGTGTGCAAGGATCTAGGACGAGGTAGCAAGAAATCAGTAGAATAAAATTATTTAATCCATATCCGTCATTGTCCATTCTGATTTATGATGATTTCCTACAAGTACTAGGGATCCGATTTTACCTTTGCGAGATGCGGATCGCAGCGAAGTGAAAAGTGAACCCTCGTGGTGGTAAAGAACCGTGCAAGTGTCCTTTCTCTAACGGTATCCACATGGGCACGGACAATGAAGTTCTCACCATGTAGTTTCACGAACGATTTCCTCAACAGCACTCTGGCAGAGCCTCAATTGACGCGGTCGACGTCGGAGGAAGGATCGACGGCAGCTCTGGGGCGCGAACAGGACTGGATAACTAATGCCTCGCGCAGCTCGACCTCATACCGGACGGTCTCTCACTGTACGACACTCAAAACTCACAAGGAAGCTAAGAGGGAAGGGGAAGCACAAAGGGGCAAGAATGCACCTACGTGGGTTTCTTTCAAAAGCTTTCATTCATTCATATGAAAACCTTACACCTTAGCCCCCTTTATATAGGAAAGGCTATAACATTCATACCCTCAACCTTCACTAATAGCATTTATACCTAGCCTAATAAAACAAAAGCCACCTACCAATATTTGACTTGGACCAAATAAAATAAAATACTTTGACTTTGGTGGTTTAATAATACAAATACCACTATAGTAAAATACACACAATACATACACACATACGCAATACATACATACTCAGGATGCCGAGTCTTCAAATGAGTCTCCGAGCCACAAGCTCGGTGCGGTCGGGGTGGTGCGGCGTCGGCTCCGAGTGGTGGGTCCGGTAGTGGGTCCGGTGTCCCCACCAACCCTCCCGGGGCGGTTGGAACTCGACTCCGTCGAGTAAGGGGGAACACTGCTGTGGTAGTGCTCCAGCAGGTCTGGATCGAGGCGCTGGAGATCTTCCCAGCTGATCCAGGAATCATCAGAAGGTGGACGGTTCCGCCAGCGGACAAGGTAACGCTGGTACATCCGGCTCCGTGTAGCTGTCACCTGCTCATCCAGTATCCTCTCAATTTGCTCACGCGGTGCTCTCGAGGCGGTGGGATGCACAGGGGTGGGCTCACTCTCAATAGGAGGAGAAGGCTCTAAAGGGACACTAGGAATCGTTGTGGGTTCCTTGTAGGCCACTAGGTCTACCACATTAAAAGTAGAACTAATCCCATATTCAGGAGGTAAGTCCACAACATAAGCATTGGAGCCAATCTTCCGCAGTATTGGGAAGGGACCATCACTACGGGCTTGTAACTTTTTAACGGCTCCCGAGGGGAGTCGTTCGGGTCGAACCCGGACCATAACCAAGTCACCTTCTTGAATTTCATGGTGACGCCTATGTGAATCAGCCAATCATTTATAGGTCTCATTACTGAGGTTTATTTGCTTGCTAATTGACTCATGCAGACTTTTAACATGCTGTGCAAATTCCTCAGCTCACTTGGATGTTCTAGACTCGAGGGGAAGGGGAATGAGATCCACAGGTTTCCTAGGTTTGTTTCCATGCACGACTTCAAATGGACTCATACCTATGGTCCTATTGACAGAGCTATTGTATGCAAACTCGGCTCTGGGCAAAAGAAGGTCCCAAGTGCCAGAATGATCCCCTACAAGACACCTCAGTAGATTCCCTAAACTTCTGTTGACGACCTCTGTTTGCCCGTCAGTTTGTGGGTGATAGACAGTGGAGAATTTGAGCTTAGTGCCAAAGTGTCTTCCAAAAGTAGCTAGTGAACCGGACATCTCGGTCAGACACTATGGTTTGGGGGAGATCTTGCAGACGCACGATCTCATCAAAGAATAGGTGGGCTACTCTAGATGCATCCGATGTTTTAGAACATGCAATGAAATGGGCCATCTTAGAGAACCTATCAACGACCACGAAGATGGAGTCATGTTTGTGAGCAGTACGAGGTAATCCAAGGATGAAATCTATGCTCACATCAACCCACGGTCTATCAGGAATGGGGAGAGGAGTGTAGAGACCAATGTTCTATTTGACCTATTTGGCCATTGTGCATATCCTACACTGGGCTACAATCTTTGTCACATCTTTCTTTAGGCCAGGCCAGTAAAAATGCTCCTCCACAGAATGGATGGTCTTGTTGCATCCAAAGTGACCAGCAAGACCTCCAACATGCATTTCCCAAATCAGGAAGTCTCGTACAGAAGTCCTCGGGACACAGAGTTGTTGTCCTCGAAAAAGAAAATCATCTTGGAGTAGATAGTCAGCAAATGTTGTCGAGGTGCCAGCGGACAAGGCAGAGTAGGCAGGGCCAAAGTCGGGACACTCTCCATAGAGATCCTTCATGCAGTCAAATCAAGTGACCTCTACCCGAACAGTGGAAAGAAGGGAGACCCTTCGACTCAAGGCGTCGGCCACCTTATTCTCTTTTCCAGCCTTATGTTTCAGGACAAATGTGAAAGATTGGAGGAATTCTACCCACCGACCATGCCTTGGGTTTAAGCCCTTTTGAGAGCTAAGGAATTTCAGAGTCTCATGATCCGAGTATAAGACAAACTCTTGTGGTAAGAGATAGTGTCTCCAGTGTTTGAGGGCTTGGACCACGGCATAAAACTCCTTATCATAGGTGGCGTAACGAAGTTTTGCATCAGAAAGCTTCTCACTAAAATAAGCCACATGGTGGCTTTCTTGGCTAAGCACTCCTCCTATACCTACGCCAGATGCATCACAGGATATCTCAAAGACTTTGAAAAAAGTCTGGCAGTAGAAGGATAGGGGCTTTGGTCATGAGCTCCTTTATGACAGAGAAAGCCTGGGAGGCGGCTTTGGTCCACTCAAAATTCCCCTTACAGATGTAATCCGTAATGGGTGCCATAATGGTGTTAAAACTCTTTATGAAGCGTCTGTAAAAAATGGCTAACCCATGAAAACTGCGAATGTCATGGACGTTCTGGGGCTCAGGCCAGTTGACTAAGGCTTGGACCTTGGATTGGTCCACAGACACTCAATGACTCGAAACCACAAAGCCGAGGAAAGTGACCCGGTCTGTCATGAATTCACATTTCTTAAGATTGGCATACATGGTTTCTCTCCTCAAAGTCTCGCAGACTTCCCTCAAATGTTGGATGTGGTACTGAGAGTTGTTGTAATGTCCCGGATCTTTATTGGGTCTTTCGGATCCTTTTCGGAGAGTTTCGGATCGCTTTTGTAGCTCCCGAATTGAGTTTTACGATCCGTGTGGGTTTTTCTCTCGTACTAGTTACGGAACCCTACGGTGAGTTTATTTCTCAATTCATCGACTCGTGAACGATATAGTGGCGATGTACTCTTCGAGCTGATCATTTTGTCTATTTTTGTGTATTTTTCTGAGACCGGGCCAAAAATCGGATTTTTCAGAAATTAGAAAAATTTCCTAATTTCTTTCTATAAATTCAATTCCACTATCTCTCCTGCTCATTTTCAACTTCACGCTATCTCACTCCGTTCTCTCCCGTCTCTGGTCCGTTCGGCGCGGGGCGCGCACCGTTGCGGAGCTGGCTGAGGCGTGGACGTGCTCGAGTGATCGGTTCGCGGGAAGGAGTAGCGGATGGAGCGTGGTGGGCGCGATCCCTCGGTGGATTCCGAGAGGGCGTCGTTCGTGATTCAGTGGTTTTCGGCGTGGTTTAGTCCCTTCGGGGCACGGTTTCTTCGGTGGAGGTAGGGAGATGGACCGCCACTTCCTTCTGCACGTTTTCCCTGCTTCTGTGCGTTGTTTGGTGCTCGATCGGGGGAGATTGGGCCGGTTTAGTGAAAACCGTAGTCTTTGGGGTTTTCAGGGTTCGCCGGAAAACGGCAACCATTTGTGATGTGGTTAGTGTCAAACTGACCGTTGGGATGTCTGGATCCCATTCACGTAAGCTTCGTGTCGATCGGTTGTCATTCGAGGCCGGTAGGAGTCTGGGAACCTCGGTGACCCACTTTGGGTCGATTTGATGAAATCGCCACGATCTCTCGTTTTAGGGCTTGCATGTGGGCTTTTGAGCCTCCTAGAGTTGTTTTTCGTCGTCTAGGTTTGTTTCCCCAGCGCTTCGGCGTGAATGGGGCGTGGAACGGCCCGATTTGGCGTTTCCACTGTTTTCCCACCGTGACCGGTGTAGCGGTCGTTTCAGAGACCGTCACATGTCTCTGACGGCCCTACGGCAGACCATCACAGCGTCTGTGTGTTTTTAGTTCTTCGTGATTTTGGGAGTGTGACGGCCCAGGGGAGGCGCGTCACAGCTCTCTGACGCGTCCGGGGTGATGCGTCACGCCTGTTTTGTCGTCTAGCGTTTTGGGTGAGTCGGTTCCCCTGACGCGCCCGCCCTGGTGCGTCAGGTTTGTGTAACGCGCCTGCCCCAGGCCGTTACACTCTGTTTTAGTTGTGTTGGGTGGCTGTGTCGGCTATCTCTAACGGCCCTGCCCCCTTGCGTCACAGTGCTGTAACGCGTCCGCCGTGGACCGTTACATGTTGTTTGTCCGAGTTTCAGTTTTGGGTCGGTTGGCGTAACGCGCCTATCCTCACGCGTTAGGTGGGCATAACGCGTTCGCGCTTGTGCGTTAGGCAGCCGTAACGCGCCTGCCTTGGTGTGTTACGTGGTTCGTGTTCTGTCTTTGTGCCTGTTGTCTCTGACGCGCCTGCCCTGGTGCGTCAGGCCCGTGTAAGGCTCCTGTGCTAGGCCGTTACAGTCCTGTTGTGACCGTGATGGCCGTTGGGCTTTTTGGTGTGTGGTCGTGTGTTGTGGGTCTGTCTTAGGTAACGTTAGGGGTTGTTTTGTGGCGTGTCTGTGTGTGTGTCTGTCTATGTTAGGGTGATGTATGTTGCTCTCGTGGTCTGGCCGCTTTCCCCGTGGACATCGGTCGATGCTCCTATGAAGGCTAAGACTACGTTTCCGAGTCTGTCGGCAGTTTCCTGTGCTGCCTTTGGTGTTTGAGGTACGGGTGACAGTGCATGTTCGACTGTCTGTACTTCAGCGCCGCGTTTCGAGCTTCTTCCTTGCGTCGCCCTAGACGTGCAACAGTCGAAAGGTGACCCCGATATACGGTTTGTAAGCTAGTTTCCGTCGGCTCCTGCGGTTACCGTAGCATCCTACGGGGGGAGAAAACTAGCTAGAGGCCTGGCTCTAGGCAGGAGCCAGTTGTAGACACGCCATTCCTGACGTCTCCTGAGAAAGTCTTATATTACTATACAACGCCCCGCGACGGCTTACGCATTTTGAATCGCTCGAGTGCTTCCTTTTCTTGAGTCTTCTTCCGCCCTTCTCAGCATCCGGAATTGTCTCGTTGCAGCATTCGGACGGCATCAACACCATTCAGACACGCCCAAAAAAATTCCAAAATCAGGAAGGGTGCCTGTCGGGGAGCTGGCGACGCCTTTTCAGCGGACCCGGGAGGGTCTTAATGGAGGCGTCCAGTCTCCTGGACGCCTCCATTACTTTAATTTATTTATTAAAAACCAAAAATACATAAAAAATGATATATTAATGGAGGCGTCCAGGCCCCTGGACGCCTCCATGAAAATAAAAATAAAAATATATAAAATGCCAGTTGGCATAAAAAAAACAAAACAAAAAAATAAAAAATATTTTCTTGGAGGCATCCAGGCCCCTGGATGCCTCCATCAACTCAATCACGGGGCCCCGCCCACCGATCGACGGTTTGTCGTGTGTGAAAGAATCCAAATTGTGGAGACGTCCAGCCGTCTGGACGCGCCCATTTCCAAATCACGAGGCGCCGCTCACAGAACCACGCGTTGTGCCAAACCGCATGCGGCTGTCGGCGGAGTTCGGTGGACCTTATTGAGGCGTCCGGGACCCTAGACGCCTCCACGAAAATATTCAAAAAAAATGAATAAAAATAGAATAAAATATATTTTTTGCACTGATGGAGGTGTCCAGGGTCCTGGACGCCTCCACCCTCGGGAGCCCTATAAATAGAGGCCCACCCCCTCAGTTCTGGAAGAGCTTCTAAGAGATCCGATAGGCTGCCAGAGCCCAGAGGCTACCGGAGTCATTTCTAACCCGTGGGGTCTTTTGTAGGTGAAGGTTCTGTCGGCTTCTCGGGTGCCCACGCTCGCGAGAGGAAGGTCGTCTTCATCCACCGCGCTTCCACGTCGTCCCTACGCTGCCGGAGCTCCGCTGGATTTCACCATTGGCACATCCAATAAGCCAATCCTTTCCTTTTCTTCGTAGTTCTTTTGCATTCATCATCTCGCATCCTCTATCCCCCTTCATAAGGGCGCATCTTCTTATATACTTCTTGCATCCATCATCTCATTTTCCTTCTACTCGAGTCCGAGAGGGGTTTAAAAGACAACACTAACCAGGTGTGTGTCTTGTCATCATTTCGTTATTTTTATCGCAAGGATTTGAATACTATACCTTCATCTTTCTAATCCACTCGTTACTTGTTTGTCGTTATTTTGCAAGGGTACCCAAGGAAAGCCCTCTCCGTCGGTCGGCCGAAGGGGGAGGAAGAAGCAACCCGCCATCTCCCGCTCTTGAGGTAGGCGCGATCACTTTCTTTATTTTGGGGTCTTTTGGCCCCTGGCGATCACATCTTGTTTTCGAGGCCGCGGTGAGTCACTTCGCCAATGGTGGTTTAAATTCCCATTCTTATATTCTCTTTATATTCTGTTATATTCTTATCCGCTTATATTCTCGAGGCCGCGGCGAGTCACTTCCCCAATGGTCGTTTAAATTCCCGTTCTTATATTCTCTTTATATTCTGTTATATTTTTATCTGCTCATATTCTCGAGGCCGCGGCGAGTCACTTCCCCAATGGCCGTTTAAATTCCCGTTCTTATATTCTCTTTATATTTTGTTATATTCTTATCTATTCATATTCTCGAGGCCGCGGCGAGTCACTTCCCCAATGGCCGTTTAAATTCCCGTTCTTATATTCTCTTTATATTTTGTTATATTCTTATCTATTCATATTCTCGAGGCCGCGGCGAGTCACTTCCCCAATGGCCGTTTAAATTCCCATTCTTTATATTCTCCTTATATTCTGTTATATTCTTATCTGCTCATATTCTCGAGACCGCGGCGAGTCACTTCCCTAATGGCCGTTTCAATTCTTGCTATTTGATTTCTGCACCATTCCTGTCCCCCCGAGGCCGCGGCGAGTCGCTTCCCGCTATGGCCGTTTAACCCTCATATCTTGCTATATTACATTTGTCCCGCTCGCCCCGCCGGAGCAATCTCCCGTGGTGGCCCCTTCTCTTTTCTCTTATTTCTGTGTTGCAGCAAACAAAAAGGAGCCCGCGCGCTCCGCGTCTTCTTCGCTCCCGAACCGCGTGACGTCGCTCATAGATTGGCGATCACGGTGGGACTTCTACTGCTTTCCTTTTGGCTACCCTTGCAAGTTCGGCACCGACCGTGCCTCTCCACCTTGGCGCCCTCGCGCGCCCCCGTTGTGCTCACGGCAGCACTATCAGTTGTGATTGGTTGGGTGTTCATTATATGTTTGTTATTTCTGTTGTTTTCTTACTCTATATCTCTGTCAGTATTCCATTGCATACATCCATCTCTCTTTTTATATCATTTTTCATTTTTTCTAAGGATCACCCTTTCCCAGTGAAGGAAGGACTCTCCGTTTGAGAATTCCTCTCAACGGACTAGAATCTCCTCCACTGGGACCTCCGTAAGTCCCCGACATCGAAGAATCTCCTCTTCGTTCACTGGGCTGGTTGTACCATTGAAGTTCCCCGGAGTTAGTCATCCCATTCGTGGTGAGACGAGAGACCCTAGCTGACACGGCGGTGAAACAAAAATAAACTAGGGTCCCTATTTTGTGTGAACTTCGGATCTCGCTAAAAACACAAAAAAAATCATCAAAATCAAAACATAAAAAAAAGGTGTAAAGGCATCCACTTGTTTGATAATCTCTGCTACCTGCTTGCTAGTGTATGTTTTTGCGTTCTGGGAAAACTGTGAGCATGGCTCACGAGTCTTTTGAGGAGAACCACCCTAGTCGTGGTTTGTCAGCCGACCCGCGAGTCTATGCTAAGGACTCGGGTCCTTCTCATGAGCCCTCGCATGAGGTGCAGGTTATTGCCGGGGACACGTCCCCACCACAGGATATCTCTTCCTTACTGGGCATCCTCGCCAACACGGAGCTTACCTCTGAACAGCTCTGGGCCTTCCAGACCATTCTGAAGGGGAAATCTATTTCCCCCACGCCCCAAGAATCAACTCCGGCCATCGCACCTCTCCAAGAGTCCGTGCAGGCCATTCCATCTCCTTCATTGGCGCAAGCCATCCAGTCTCCCTCGCTTCGCCATCCAGTCTCCCTCGCTTCAAGGATAAGCGAGCCAACAACCACCCTCATTCCAGTTCCCGTCACAATCTCAAACTCCCGTTGTTCCCCACATACCGCTTCAGCCAGGGCCAACTGTCGGCGGTCTGACAGCTCCCTCTCATTCGGGGTTTCCCCCTCAAGTCTCCGGGAGACAGTTTCTCCCCCAGTGGCAAGTGCCACCTTCACCTCCAGAGGAGCTCGCCCAATCACTCCTCAATAGGTTCAATTGTTGTGCCCCTATGGTCACTTGAGTTCATATGGTCACTTGGGTCATTCGACATCATTCTATGGTCATATGAGTTCTAATGTATTCTTGGTTTTGATAATGGCTAAACACTATTAGTCATTGATGTTTTTCACCTTCATGTGATTGACATACGTGATGTTTTTGTTCATGACAGGTGCGCCAATGAATGGACAAGGAATCAAGTGGAAATGGTGAACGTGAACGCTGAATGTTGCGCCCTCGCACGCAGATCGACCTGCGCGGTCAGGTCGCGGGGATCGACCTGCGCGGTCAGGTCGCGGGGATCGACCTGCCCGGTCAGGTCGCGGGGGTCAAGGGGGCAGCGCCCCTTGCGGGGGTTTCCGGGGGTGGAGCCCCCGGAACAAAATTTAGATTGAAGACTCAGTAATAAAACTTCAAGACAATCAAGGTTGATGCCACAGACATGAACGGGCGGCTAACGGACTCAAGCGACGGAGTTGGTGCGGCCAACGGACCGAACCGGGCTGACTCGGGCCCTGCCCAGCTGGCGGTCGACCGCCCCAGCCAGGGACTCCCAAGTCTACACGTCTTTCAGTGGCGGTCGATCGCCAGCCAGTGGCGGTCGACCGGATTTCCCAAGGATCGCCCGTTTGTAGGTGTTTCAGTGGCGGTCGACCGCCAGGAGCCTTAGGTCGACCGCCAGCCCCGAGCCATCAATTGTTGACTTTGTTTCCAACTTAGAAAAGGCCATTCAACATTGATTTGTTTAATCCTAAAGACACTAATCCCCCACAAATTGTGGATCTGGTCTAGGGGGTGTCCATAGACCATTCAAGGTCTATAAACTCTTGTAAGAGGGTTAGAAACCCTAATGCTTCAAGGGGCTTCTTGTGAGATCTAAGGTGGCTGCAAGGGAGGTTGCAAGAGAGCTTGGAGACGAGCTACTGTTCACCGTGAACAGTAGTTCGTGAAGGTGTTCTTCATCCAATCAAAGGGAAATCAAGCTCAAATCAAGCCAGCAAACCTCAAGGAAGATTACATCAAAGCAAGGCTATCAAAGTGATCCAAGGAAGCTGGTTTGATTCAAGTTCTTCAAAGGAAATCATCTTCATCCATTCAAATTCTTTTCACCTCATTCAAGGTGATATTTCAAGCATTCAACTCCTAGAAGCTAAAGAAGCAATCAAGGTTTCAAGGTAGCTTCATCATCTCCTTCATTCATTCAAAGAAATTCAAAGAGAAGATCAAGAGAGAAGAATTGAAGGAAGAGGTAACTGTTCACATGAACAGTACTCCGTGAAGAACATTCATCCAATCAAGGGTGAATCAAGAAGGTTGAGTTGAAGCCAAGAGGAGCCTTGCTGCTGATCAACATTTCATACAAGGGCCAATTCATTTTCACTCATAACTCAATCTCTTGTCTTAGCTCATTCACATTTGTTTTATTTTCATTATTGTTTAAACATTGAAAGTGTGATTCATCCCTACCGGTGGTTAGTAGGAAGGCAATTGGAGGTTGTTCCAATTTGCGGTTGACATCCCTACCAGGTGGTGAGTAGGAAGGCAATCGGTGGTTTCCGATTTGCGGTTTGGTGCGCTGCACAAGTGAAGCCTCACCGGGTTTTGGTGAGGGGTGGACGTAGGGCTGAGGATTCAGTCCGTACCACCTTAAAAATCTTGTCTAGTGTGGTTTGCTTGTGTGATTGATTTGTTCTAAATGCATGCTTAGGATCGAATTATTATATATCTTACTTATCTTGCTAAGTGAATCATAGCGTACTTGGAAGCTAGTTTCTATTCCGCTGCAATTCATTTTAACTAGCTGTTTAGAGGGCCGCATTGCGAAAAGTGGAGCTGATCTATTCACCCCTCCCCTCTAGATCCGCTATCCACCACTCAACATCAATCGCATGGACGAGCAGTTTCAAAATCTGAGAAGAATGGTGGACGTGAAAGCCACCCCGGAGGTTGCTTGCCAATCCTTCCCGTCATTCATCTTTCTCCCTCTGAAATGCCCACGTTACCTCAGATACAATGGTACCGGCAACCCCTTCATTCACCTCAAGGATTTCATGTATGAGTCCTCCTATTGCAAAACGATCAGAGGTCCCGGCAGACCTCTTTCGGAGATCATTGGATGGTCCCGCGCTAGAGTGGTTCTATTCTTTGGAGCCCCGCGAGGCCGAGAATTTTGAAATAGTCTAGAGAAGGTTCTTGCAGAAATATAGGGATAGGGTCGGTCCCTCACTCTCCATTACCGACCTAGTGGCCGAAAAGATGAAGCCCGACGAGGATTTTGTCTGTTATGCCTGATAGATGGAGGTCTCTGGCGGAAAGAATAAGGGATACCCTCTCCGAGCCCGAACAAGTGAAGATGATTGTGTCTAATACAACCCCACAGTTCAGACACGTCCTGGCCATGAATAAACTTACTACAATGGAGGAACTCTATGAAAGGGCCCGGTACATCCAAACCCAGTTAAAAGACTCCCCCATTATGAACATGTTTGAGTCGCCGAAGCCCAAAGTGGTCAGAAAGACAGGCGCTGGTGTCCCGGGAGGAGCCACAGAAGGGGTCGTGACAAATGAGCAAGTGGGTGCAGTCAACAATACCAACTATGCAGTCAACCCAAGGCCTCCACAAATGCCCCGACTTCCCCCCCAACCAGGTCCTTTCCCTCTTCGTCCTCCACCCCAAAATAATCCACCCCAGAATAATATGCCTCCATTACGTCAACCCCAGCAACAACAACCACAACCTCAGCAACAACAACCACCACTTTAGTACAACCAAGTTCCACCCCCGGGGAATTATGGTCCCCAACAGCAATAAAGGAGGCCGATCGGTCCCAAGAGAGCCTACTATCCACCGTTGCCAGAAACTCTGGCGGATATTTTCAACGCCCTCATGGGCCTCAAACATACTTCTGCTACCAGGAAAGGCCCGTTGTGGCCCCCGAATGTTGATACCTCTAAATACTGCGTCTACCACAGGGCAGCCAAGACACACAGTAGATTACTGCTTCCATTTCAAAGATTACATCCACGATATGAATGATGAACATCAAATAGATTGGGATGAAATGAGACGATACGTCACCGCTCTCAAGGATAGGAGACCACCTCATAGGCCACAGCAGCAGTTACAACAGCAGCAGCAGTAGCAACCACAACAACAACAACAGCCTCAGGCAGGCCCCACAACAACAGCCCAACATGGGCATAATCTAGAATCCATTACCGGAGCACAACAGGCCCAATCATCAGGTTAACCCCATCTCCTCATTTCCGGAAGTCGGGAGAGAGCTGGTGTGGCACCCGGAAAGTACCTCCATTCTTTCTTCCTCCAACCCTATCGTCATGCAACCCCCTCGCCTTGCCCGGGTAGCACCTCTCTCTCACCAACCCGCGTCAGTATCACCTTCACCATTTCCACTACCATTACGCCCTCTCATCCGCACCCCGATCTCCTATCAACCGACACTCTCCACTACGCCTCACACCCTCTCATCTTCTCTCACTCCCCCACTTTACATTCACCTCTACCACACTTACCCCTACGCCTTCTAAACTCCTTATCATCCGTCAACCATACATAACCCCATCTTTCTCCACCATATCACCACTAATACCTTCAAAACCACTCATTACCCATCACCCACCTCAAAATCATTGCCCGCTTCAAGCCCTACCCACTTCTACTTCGTCTCCACCTCCACCTTCCAGACCCCTTATCCTCCATAATCCGTGTGATATCCCCTCTACCTCACCATGCCTCCATCTAACAAACCCCTCATCAGAATCCCTGCTCCCGTCATCACCCCTGCTTCACCAACCATTCCTCCACCACTACCCCTCAAATCCCTGTTAAAACCCACTGCTACCCCCACAGAGGTACAAAAGCCGCAGGTAATGGTGCTCCGGAGTGGAAGGATATTTTCCACAGGGTTTTCCCCCACAACAGTCAGAATCCTGAGCAATCTGAGCCAGAGAAGGATGATGGAGAACAACAGAAAGAGCTATCCCTGGAACACATTATGATCTATTGAAACACTTGGACAAGACGCCTGCTCGGATCTCCATCCTGGAGCTACTTCAAAGATCCACATCCCACCAGGCGGCCTTGATGGAATATCTTCAAAAGTCATGGTTAATGAGACCTCCCCGTGGAGAGATTTCGACCGTCCTGACCCCAACAGACACACAACCGGCCATCATGTTCCACAACTACGAGCTCGCTCCCAAGGAAGCTCGGAAATATGCATTGTGCATTTCAATAAAAATTAATGGGGTATCCATAAACCCGTGTCTTGTGGACACAGGCGCGTCCATAAATGTGATCTCCATGGACACCCTTCAGTTGTGTGCGGTCAACGAGGAACAAATAAGACCTTCCTCGATCACAGTCACGGCTTATGACAATAGCAAAAGACCGCCGCAGGGGATGATTATTCTGAAGGCAGAACTAGGCCCCATGTCAATTCTCACGAAATTCCATGTCCTCGACATGGACCCCACATTCAATGCTATACTAGGTCGCCCTTACATCGAAGCCATGGACGATGTGCCTTCCACCAACCATCAGTGCCTGAAGTTTCCTTACAATGGGAGGATTATTAAAGTAGTCAGTACACCTGTCCTTCACACAGTGGATGCTATCAACACCTCTCTGCCCTCTGTTTGGCCAACTCATCGGCCTATATTGTCATTGCTGGACGTGCGTGATCTATCTCACGTTCCACTAGCACCAAAGGAGCCGATCAGGACAACCGCAACATCATATCTCCTTTTCACTCCAAAGGTTGGGAGTTTATGAGGAACATTGGCTACAACAGGGTAAAGGTCTGGGCGCACAGTTACAGGGTACGCTCAAACGCCAAAGGAAATTAGGCGAACCGTAGATTTGGCCTAGGCTTCAAAGGACGTTCAGGGTGGATTGGAAGCCCCTCACATGGACTCTATCAAACCACTTCAACAGAGGGCCCGTTGTTCAGATGGGAGATTACCCACGAGAAGCATGTGGGGGATCACATGCTGTATATTTGGCTGAAAAATACCCGAGGATCACCAAAAGAGGCAAGATCAAAGATCCGGAATGCGAGTGAAACAAATGGTTCGACATACGGGGACATTTCCGTTGCACTGGAAAGGATGTTCTCATCTCCGCAGCTTGAAGGACCACCATTGATCTCCGGAATACCAGAGAATATTACCACTCTTGCCAAGGTTCCAAACTATCCTCGTCCTCGCCAGAAGGACCATGTCATCGACGGATCTTATCCGTCCTCAACATTGCCGTCGACGGCTCATTAGCCGCCATCTTCTCCATCCACTCGTCTCAGCCTTTGCTGATATCTTCTTCCTGGGCCAGATAATTGTCTGATGATCTTCCCAGATCCCCTTCTCTGCTTACATACCAACGCGGGCTTCTCAACCCGCGCCAAGTCTTCAACCACGATCTGCTCTACTGAGCCTCCCAATCCTCTAGCCATAACCACTTTTCTTTCTCCTCGATTCTTTTCACTGCTTTTGTCATCAAAAACGAAACGAAAAAAAACGTCAATTTTCAAACTCCCCCAACAAACATCTTCGTTGAGGAAACCTCCTACATCTCCCACGGGTGCGTCCCGCCCTGCGGACCACCCGTCCAAGGTCCGATGAGTGACCTTTTTTACCCCTCCTCTGAGGGGTCTTCTCCTGTACATTCTACACCATCCTCTTCATCTTCCTCTTCTTCTGTAAATAATGTCAGTCAATCTAGGAATGATAGGTCAAGGGTAGTACCTAGGAAGAAATCCAAGGGTAGGCAGATCCCTCGTCGATTCCTTCTGGATTTAGCCGCCAGGTGTCAAGCCCTTCTTGCCATCCCCCAGTTGCTAGAAAATCACATCCGCTATCGGAAATAGAATGTGAGGGTGACGGTGCATTTGATGAAGGGTACGGAGTCTACGAGATCACGGATGAAGAATACCCTACCGAAGATGAGGGTGAGGAATATGAGGACGCGGCTGGCGCATATGCTAGTGGAATGAGGAGATTCGACGAGCCGTCAACCGCCGTAGAAGAATCCACCAAAGAAGTCAACTTGGGAAACTGAGGAAGACCCTAGGATCATCCTCATAAGTGACAATCTACCACCCTCTGAAGAAAAGGCATTAATTGAGGTTCTCAATAATATAAGGACACGTTTGCATGGAGCTACGAGGATATGCCGGGTCTAGATTCAACCTTGGTCGAACACCGTTAACCCTAAAACCAGGGTCCGTCTCGGTAAAACAAAGGTTAAGGCGTTTCCACCCTCAAATGGCTTTGAAATGAAAGAAGAGGTCGATAAGCTCCACAAAGCCAGGTTCATTAGAGTCGTCCTTTATCCTCAATGGGTGGCGAACATTGTCCCGATCTGAAGAAAGATGGGAAAGTCAGGATTTGCATCGACTTCCGGGACCTTAACCGCGCGTGTCCAAAGGATGATTTTCCCTTGCCTCACATTGATGTGTTGATTGATAACACGGCAGGCTACGAAACCCTCTCATTCATGGATGGATTTTCAGGATATAATCAAATTCGTTTGGCAGAAGAGGATCAGGAAAAGATGTCATTCACTACCCCTTGGGGAACATATTATTACGTGGTCATGCCGTTCGGATTAAAGAATGCTGGAGCTACTTACCAAAGAGCGATGATGGCTATATTTCATGACATGATGCACATATACCTGGAAGTGTATGTGGATGATTTGTTGGTGAAATCAAGGACCAGGATGGAACATCCAGAAGTTTTGGCTAAGGTCTTGCAGAGGTCGAGGGAGTTCCAATTGAAAATGAACCCGAAAAAGTGTGTGTTTGGTGTGTCGTCGGGTAAATTGCTGGGGTTCATTGTGAGTAAAAGAGGGATCGAGATAGATCCCGACAAAGCTAAGGCCATCAGGGATATGTCGCCTCCCAAGAATTGAGGGAAGTCCGAGGTTTAATCGGGAGGTTGCAGTTTATTCGTCGGTTTGTGTCCCAACATTCACAAAGGTGTAGACCTCTCTACGAGTTGACCAAGCCAGGAGTAGAATTCCACTGGAATTCTAAATGTCAGAAAGCTTTTGAAGGGTTGAAGGAATATCTGGCTAGTCCACCCGTTCTCATTCCACCCAAACCAGAAAAACCTCTGATCCTTTACGTCTCAGTCTTGGATGACTCCGTGGAGCCGTCCTCGCACAAGCTGATGAAGAAGGCAAGGAACGGGCAACCTATTACTTGTCCAAACTTCTCAATCCCTGTGAGCAGAAGTACACCGTCATGGAGAAAACCTGTGCTGCCCTCGTTTGGGTAGTGCAGAAATTGAAGCACTACTTCTTGGCTCATGAGGTCCACTTGATTGCTCGAATGAATCCTATCAAATTCCTTCTAGGAGAAATCCGTCCTTACGGATAGGCTAGCACGCTGGCAAAGTTTTCTCTCTCAGTTCGACATCACCTACATCCAGCAAAAAGGCGATTAAAGGCTATGCCATAGCCGAGCATCTCGCGCACCATCCTCTTCCCAAGTTCGATCCCGTCCAATCAGAGTTTCCAGATGATGAACTAATGTCCGTCAACCAATCAGATGAGCCAATGTGGACGCTATATTTTGATGGAGCTCTGAATTCTCAAGGGAGAGGAATCGGCGTCGCCCTCCTGTCGCCTGAAGGCCTCACATTCCCATTGCATATCAGCTCAATTTTCAGTTACCAACAATATAGCCGATATGAAGCTCTTCTAGCCAGCCTAGAACTCGCTCATTCTTTTCGTATCACTGAGTTGCGAGTCGTAGGTGATAGTCAACTCATCCTTCGCCAGGTGCTCAATAAATATCGCACTCGCGATCCCAAACTCAAGTCATACCAAGAACTCACTGCTGCCTTTGCCAAACTGTTCACCAAACTGATCTTTGTTCATCTCCTTCGTCATCAGAATATTCTCGCCGATGCCCTCGACCTCGTTGGCATCATCCATAAGGTTCCCTCTAGAAGATGGTTTGAGTCCATTTCCATCTACAAACTTCACGCCCCTGCAATCGATGATGCTTCCCTACGTAAATATCAAAGACAGGATAGCAAGGAAGATCCTGCAAGAAGATATCCTTGAGAAGAGGGAAATCATGTTGGCAGAGGCCGAAGAAGAACTGGCTGATGAAGAGAAACCATGGTTCTATGAAATCGTCAAATACTGCCAAGATCAGTCTTATCCTGAAGGGGCCACCACAGAGGACAAGAAAGCCATAAGAAGGGTGGCTCAGAAATACACATTGGTTGGAGGTCTACTCTATAGGAGGAGCCTTACTGGTATTCTGTTAAGATGTCTTGGTGACGATGAGGTTTGGAAATGTGTAGAGGAGACGCACTCGGGTGTGTGCGGTGGCCACGTGAATAGTCAGATGCTCGCCAAGAAGATCATTCGCCAAGGCTTTTATTGGCCCACTATGGAAGAGGATTGTGCTGTCTATGTCCGTAGGTGTGTCAAGTGTCAACTTCACGCCGATAAAATCCATTCACCATCTTCCTCACTTCATCCAATATCCTCCCCGTGGCCTTTCTCCATGTGGGCATTCGACATCATTGGTCCCCTAGGTGATCCCAATTCCCTCACCAAGCAGAAATCTTTCATCCTTACTGCGACGGAATACTTCACCAAATGGGCCGAAGCGAAGCTTACTGCGGAAATCAAGGCGTCAACAGTCTGCAAGTTCATCATGAAGAACATCCTCGCCAGATTCGTCGTCCCAAGCACAATCGTCACCGACAATGGGCCACAGTTCATTTCTCAGGACCTACAGGACCTCTGCAAAAGGTACGCAATTGCATTGCATCATTCATCGCCTTATTACCCACAAGGTAACGGCCAAGCGGAGGCCACCAATAAAATATTGCTCAAAATCATCAAAAAAACCTGCGAGTCTAGTAAGTTTTCAGACTGGCCAGAAAAACTTATCGAAGCTCTATGGGCCTATCGCACTTCAATCCGTACCCCCACCGGGCAGACTCCGTTTGCCCTTACTTATGGTATGGAAGCGGTAGTCCCGTACGAGACTCTGATCCCTTCTCTCAGGGTACAATTGGACGAGGAATTTCCCCTCGACGATCGTCGTAATTCACTCCTCGCCCAGTTGGAACTCTTGGATGAGAAGCGGCTGGCCGCTGCCGAACACGCGCGTGTGTATCAAAATAGACTCGCTCGCTTTTACCAAAAGAAAGTCGTTGAGAGAAAATTCAAAGTCGGTGAGATGGTCGTAAAAAGAATTTTTGTCAAACCTGGAGGGCCGCGTTCTAAGCTCCAACCCAATTGGAAGGACCATTTGTAATTCAAGCCGTGTACCCTGGCAACGCCTACAAGCTAATCAACGCCGAAGGGACCGAGTTATCCCACCCTTGGAATGGGCTTTATCTTAAGAAATACTACCCTAGCACAAAACACAAAAAAAGATGAAAAGATAGAAAACATCAAAAATAAGAAATATGAAAACCACTAAAAATATGAAAATTCAAAATGCCAATGCTGGTGGTCACCATGTAGTCAAGTCACTGCATCTAACCTCATGTTAGGATAGGGCCCATTAAGGCTTGGTAGGCACCGGGTCTTGGTTTGCCAGAACCGTGGAGATCCCTGTCCGGCCACGTCGGCCTATGCTCGCTCGAAGGAAGCTAACATGTGCTCACTTATGTATTTTATTCAAAAAAGTCGGTAGCATCACCTACGGTGGGATCCACCCAGAAGATCTCCGGAAGCTGTAATCTTTATTCTTTTCTCCTCGACCAAATGAGACAGTCGGCGCCCTTAAAACGCTGAGCATGAGAAACCGAAACTCAAACCCCAACGGCAAGAGTAGGATCCATTTCCTTGAGCATCGATCAGAGCACGAGAAGAGGGCAGTGTCCCCGCAGGCATACGAAAGGGAGCCCACAAACGTCAAACGACTATATCTCCCTCACAAAAAGAAATACAAAATCAAAATAAAGAGCCTGGTCGTGACCGTGCCTGATGCGATAAATGGAACCCCTCAAAGCAAAAGTTTGAATCCACAAAAGGGGGGGCTATGGAATGTAAATGCTCGAGATTTGGTCCGAAGTTGTCCGAAAGGAAAGAGTTAATGGCCCTTATTCGCTCGCCGGGTTAACGGCTTTTGCCTGTTCCTCTCAGGAGGTTTATCCCCTACACTCTTCCTTCTCCTCTGAAGATGAAGGTTCGATGGAGTTTCTAAAGGGCGAAAACTGCCAAGGTCTGCGACCTTATTTTAATATACACATTTGGTTGCCTACTTTGAAAAGCAAAAGCTATCGCTGCGAAGGAGTCTCCGTGTTTCTAGCTGGTCAAGACCCCTGTTTACCACCTTAATGTCTTCTTGTTTAACCTCGGGCTTAGGCCAATGCAAGTGCGTCACCTATGGGTGCGACGGCGTCTGATTCCGGGTCAGCGTCGCGCGGTTGGTCATTAGGGTTCCAGGGTGTTCCATCATATACCATCTAGAGTTGTGAGGAAACAGACTCGGGTCGGGCAAATCATTTACCTCAAACACCTTTTGGGTGAATCCCTGTGGTCGAAGCTACTAGGAGCCTAAGCATGGCATGACGGTATTGTCATCAGGGTAAGTCTTAGCCGGCGGGATCATCATTCGAGGGGTCTAGAGGCCCAAATCAACCTAGATGTGCACTTAGGACACCTGGGAGGTTAGTAAGAAACCCCTGTTCTCACGTAGGTTAGGTGCCATTTGGGTGCTTGCCAGGCGTTAGCAACAAAAAAATTGAAATGATAAAACAACAAAAAATGGAAAAGAGAAATGTACATATTTGCAAACAGAAAAAAATCTTTTTTATGATAAAACAAAAAAATGCCAAATATAAAAAGAAAACAAATCAATTTTACATGATTGCATTTGCGTGCAGCATCTCACTTTTAATACCGCTTGCATTCGTGTGCTTGCCTGTCGCATTTATCATCACTGCATCTTTCTCTCGCCTTCCTTAAATAAAGGCTTGGCCCCTTGACCAGTTATCAAGGACAGTCACAGTGACCATTTGCTTATTGAGCAAGGGGCCAAGTCAGAACAGAAATTCTGATTTGTTTGTTTCAGTGATGTGTGCAGGGATTCAGGCAACAGAAGCAAAGGTGAAAACCAAACAAACCGAACCTTGTATTTTATTCCAAAAACCAAAAAAACTACATCAAGTTCCGCCCTCTCTCTGCATTACTCGTCCACTACTCTCCGGGCAAAACGCTCTCAAAGGTGCTACCCAACTACGAAAGCGATACTCCTACCACTCTGTACTCCCCTTCCTATTCCCACACCCCGGCGTTGATCCACGGAAGCAGCAGAGAAGCTACCAACAAGAAAGTCACGCTCTCGTGCTCTTCGGTAGCGCTCCTCACCATCTCTCAGCCACTGTTCAGCAAGACCAAGGCTGGTTCGGAGTTCGAACAACTGGGCCTCCATGGCCCTTCGTTCCTCCCTTTCAGTCAATCTGTTGGCTCTTTCTCTCTCTGCGTCTCTTTCTCTCTCTGCCCGTTCTCTCTCACGGTCTTCCCTCTCCAACTGGAGAGTGATCCTCAGTTCCATAGCATCCCTGGAAGAGTTGTCATCAGGATGACGCCGTAGTTCCCTCTCCAGTTCTGCTATCCTAGGCTCCCTCTACGCAGCTTGGGCAAGCGCTTCTTCCGTCTCCTTTTCCTGCCGAGTGTACCATCTCAGATACGCGATAAGGCGTAAACAAAGAGAACTCAACACTGAAGCTTTTACCTGTATACAGAGCATCCCTTCTGCCTCCGCAGCACGCTGTGTGGCGTGAGCAAGTTGCTCATGAAGCAAGTCAAGTTCTGAGGTGGGAATCCACAAGCTGGAAAAGGCACCACCTACTCCCATCGCTGGGGAAGCCGCACCAACATGGGCATGCTACGACCGCGTGAATTAGCAGCCAACATCTGGAATCTGGGTTTTAATTAGGAACGCACTGTACACCTACCAAGGCGCTCGGTAGCTCCGCGGGCATCACCCAACCGTTGCTCCATCTCTGCCAAGCGAGTTCGTAAAGTCGCTATCATGCGATCACGGATATCCTGCAGCCATACGAGTCAGCATTTTCACCAGAAAAACCAAAAAGGGAGAAAGAAGAAAAGAGAAAAAGGGGAAACTACGCCACAAGTCCCCGGGGTTGGAGCCGCTCTGCGTACTTTGTCCTAGTATAGACGCAGGTAATCCTCGCTATCCCGTGCCTGCGATTCCACGATTATGCCACCCCGTTGCCAGTCTTCGTACTGTTCGGGGAATCGCACACGCCAGTCAATGCAGGTCGCCGGTCCTCGCGTCTCTCTCCCAACGCGAGGTGGCGCTGCTGAATCCACACATTCTTGAGCCAGTCCCAAGGACCTCATAACCAATAGTAGCCGAAGCGGCTCAATTTCATTCAGGCAGTGCATCCACAGTTCCCGTCCGAACCGAGCACGACTTGCTAGAACCCACGGCTGGTCGGCATCGACCATGTCTGAGTAGGGTCTCCAGTTTACCATCGCTGCAGGGAACTCCTATAGCTCCCGCCTTAGCACCATCAGGTTGTAGGTTAGGGGTGCCGCACTCATGATGGGTTCCCACCGCCTGGCTAGCGGCACCATCGCGGGTCGCCAATGCCGAGCTCTCCCATGGGGAGAGTAATAATAGCTCACAGCTGCTCGGCGCAGGTCATCAGTACCTTGCAAAATACAAAAAAATACAAAACAAGTAAAACCAAAAATACCTGGATGAATGGTGTGAAACCACTCACAGCCATCTCACGATCCACTTCTTGGAACAGGCATGCAACTAAGTGTGCCAGCATGGCAGCTCCCCAGGCATAGTATCCTACTCTTTCAAGGTCTGATAGCAGCTCCAGGAAGCGACATTGGATACCGTCCCCTTTCGAGCTCAGTACCAATCTCCCCAAAAGGAAGAGGAGAAATCTCCTCAATCTATGTTGCATCTTTCCCAGTTGCCGAAATCTGTGCAGTACACAGGCACGACATCCTCTTTCCATCCTTTCCATGAACTCTTCTGAGGATTCATCGTCCCGCCGACGAGTGTCAGGTGAGCCCTAATGCATCCATGAGGGACGCCCTAGCTACCGACCTATTTTTCGACCATCTAGGTCCAAACCCAGTAGCTTCTGGCACCTTCTCGGTAGTCCGCATAAGTGACTTCGGTCACTGCCTCGCCATCCACCTTCAGGCTTGTGATCCGGACCACATCCTCCAAGCTGGGCACCATGTGCCCCCAGGGCATCAGGAATGCCCGACTCACTGGGTCCCATCTCTCACACAAGGCTTGGATCAGGACCAGGTCGAGCTCGAGAGGCTCGATCCGAAGAAAGGTGCCAAATCCCATCACGTCTAGCCTGGCCTTCTGAAAATCCGGGAGACCCCTGTATGCGGCCACTGCTAACTCCCATGAAGTGTGTGATTTCATCACACTCTGTGCGTGCATAAGAAAGGGAGAAGGGTGTTGTCAAGAGAAGGAAGAAAGAATGAGAAAAGGGCATGAACGCTCAGCTTACGAGTTGTGATTGGGCCCTTTCATTGAAGTGCCCTTCGAGGTCCGAAAGCCTCCTGGAACTACTACCACTGGACCTGCTTCTCTTCGAGAAGTGGGAAGATTCGCCCTCCATCCAACTCTCAGAATTTTGAACTCCTCCTCTCCCGTGAGAACTTGTGCTCCTCGAGTTAGCTCTCGATATACCTGGGAGGATAAAAGGGACAAGAATTTATAGAAATGGAAGGAGTGCAGGCCAAGATTGCCTCCATCACCTTTAGTGATAGCCCTCGCGATGAGACATCTACCATGCGGTCCCGTGTGTCACTTCACCGCTCACACAGGGTGATTAATTGGACGAAGAATATGACGACTAGCCCCCTATGTTGTCTAGGGATACCCTATCATGTTTTGGAGGACGTCCGCAAAATTTGACACAATATCCGGGAAAAGGGACTAGGGCCGTCATTATTGACTTCGACGGCAGATTCCCGTGGAAAATGGTCATAACAAGACGCGATTCTCCGCTTGGGGTGGAGTCTCGGCAGACCTATCACATGGGAACAGTGCAAAGGAGAAGAAGTGCAGGGAAGAAGGAACGCACAAGAGAACAAACAAGCAGCAGAAAATCAAATCACTCCATTTATAATTCTATATAAGCTGTCATAAACATCACAATCATAGAGAGGAGGCGGGTCCACTAGCTCGCCAACTCTTGCCATTATCTTCATGCTCGTCCCTCTAGGCGTCCCTCTCTCTCCCCTGAGGTGAGGGTCCCTCAGAAGCCTCCTGGATCCCCGTGCAGTAGCACCGCCTCGCCTCGTGGCGCCGGACTCCACAGCAATGACTCGCTGCTCCTCCCCTGGCGTGGCGAAGAAGCCACTAGCGGCAAAGCGACCAGACTGGCGCAGTCGCTCCCCGAACTCTCGCGCTCTCTCGTAGCGCGTCTCCATCCCTCCTAGCCTCTGCACGACGGCCTGAAGGCCCAGCTGGAGCTCCCTCACTTGGGCCTCCAAAGGCCCTCCTCTCGGTCTGATCCCGCTGTCGCTCGGACCTTCTCTCGCTTTCTCTCTCTCTGCCTCTCACCTCATCATCTCAGAAGAACCCTTAACTCCAGGATGTCTGGAGAAGGTCTCTCCTCACCGCGATGTCACAGCTCTGCTACAGTCGCCACCCAGGCATCACGCTCCTCTTCCGCCCGGGCAGCCCGAGCCACCGCACCGGCAAGTTGCTCCCGGAGGGAGGCAATCTCAAGAAAAGGGGCTGAGGAATTGGAAGATGCGCCGCCAGCCACTCCCACCATCGTTGTCTGCTGGGCACGCTGGAACGAACAAACAATAGCCGTCAGCTAAGCTCCACATTTAAAAATAGAAAATGCAGCACTTAGCTTACCAGGAGCGACAGTTCCTGTTGAGTGGCGGCCAGCTGCCGCCTGACCTCGGCTAATTGGGCACGCGACCAGTCGACGTCGCGCGTATCCCCGGCTTGGGGAAGCCCCGCATAACTCTCTCTCTGCCGCCGCAGGAAGTCGGCACTATCCTGCACCAGTACGCTCCCTTGTTGTCCAAGGAGACGTATGCGCCAATCCTCGAGCTTCGCCTTGCCGCGACTCTCCTTCCTGACACGGCTCGGCTCGTCTGCACTCTCCCACTCATCGGCCAGGCCCAAGGTCCTCGCCATGTCCTGCACCAAGAAAGAAGGGCCTCGCATCATAACAAAGAACGCGTCCCCTGTCTAGGACGCGTCCATCATTTGAGTGCAACACTCGCCGAACCCTTTCCCCCCTCGCACGGCTCGCTTCAAAACTCAAAATGGATCAAAGAAGAATCGAGGACCTACCAGACCGTGTTCACCTCCCTCCGCATCGGCCCCTCGGGTCCCTCGGGGGCCCGAAGCGGCCCTTCCTCCTCCATGGACGCCGCCGTGCTCTTGCCTCCCTCGGGCGAGGAGTTCCTCGTCCCTCTCCACCTTCACCATGGTCGGGCCCACCGAACTCCATCGATCAAAAGGGAGGAAGACGAAAAGGGGCGAGCGAGTTTCGGCGGAAGGCGGGCTCGTTTGCGGGTAAGGCACGGGAGAGAAAGGCCCGACGCTTTAAATTTGAATTCAAGGTTAAGACGCGTCCTCGCGCCTGGACGCGCCCAAAAAAGGAGAAAGGAACAAATCCCTCCGTGCAAAGTAGTTCCCTCTGTCCAGGGCAAAAGTCTCGTGAAGCGTAAACAACGTGGTGCAAAAGAAAGTGCGGAAAGAAAAGGGCACGCCACACGAAATCCATTTCATATAATAGTCAAAGTACATCATACAGTGAGAAGGTGGGTACAAGCAACTCTCTAACTCTCGCTACCACCCTCGGATCCCTGGGGGCCCTAGGACCTCTGCGAACCCTGAGAAGCCGTGCTCGCCTCGCCCTGCGGTGGCACCCCAGCCTCGAAGGCACGACGACGCTCCTCGGCCGAAGAAACCAGATAGCTGCCCATGGAAAAAGAACCAGACTGACGAAGTCGCGCCCCGCGTTCCTTCGCCCTCTGGTACCGCTCCTCGCTCTCAAGCCTCCCCTCCGCCGTGCCGAGACTCAATCGGAGCTCCACAGCTGGGCCTCCAGAGCCCTCCTCTCGTCCCAGTCTCGCAGTCGCTCCCCCCTCCTGTCCTCTCCTCTCTCTCTCTCTGTCCTCTCTCTCTCTCTCTCTCCTCTCTCTCCTCTCTCCCTCTCTCCCTCTCCCTCTCCTCTCTCTCGCTCGCCTCCTCCTCGACAGTCGAGGGCGATCCGCAAATCCACACGTCACGAGGGAGCTCCTCAGCCTCCCGTCGCCGCTCCTCCTCCAGCTCCACAATCCGGGCGTCACGCTCCGCCACCCGAGCGTCGCGCTCCTGCTCGGCACGAACAGCACCGCCAGGGCCTC
Source organism: Amorphophallus konjac (assembly GCA_022559845.1). NCBI lineage: Eukaryota > Viridiplantae > Streptophyta > Magnoliopsida > Alismatales > Araceae > Amorphophallus > Amorphophallus konjac. Next base: position 1,304 of record JAHNEJ010001557.1, on the reverse strand, counting down.
TCGATCTCGGCCACCTGTCCAAACACGCATGCACCGTGAGGAACAGTGATGAAGGAAAGCAGCTAGAAGAGGGTCAGGGCAAGCAAGCACTCACTCGAGCCTCGCGGTCACGCTCGGCCTCCTCAGCCCGAGCCACCGCATACGCCAGCTGCTCCTGAAGGGCAGAGATCTCCGGAGGGCCCCACGAATGGAACCCGCTCCACCAGCCGTCCCGCTGCCGCCTGGTGGGCCCGCTGAAACACGGGCAAACGACAGTCAGAGGCTAAGCATCAAAAATCCAGGTCACAAAAAAATGCATTGCATAACTCACCAGGATCTCCAACTCCTGTCGGATGGCCACCAACTGCCGCCTGGCGTCCGCCAACTGGGCCCGCAGGTCGGCGATCATGTTGTCACGAGCATCCTGCATTGCACATAAGTTAGTGCCACATGCATATACATATAGAAGGGTGAAGATTTTCATTTCACTTACCCCTGCCATACCACCAAGGAAGAGGCGGTCCCCGTACGTAGCCCGGTACCGTCTCAGGTAATCAGTACTGTCCTGTACATGGACACCACTGGGACCCGCCCTGCTGCCAGTCCTGGTACTGTGCCAGAAGCGCGTACGCCAGTCCACGATCTTCGCCTTCCCCTTGGTCTTCCGCCCGATGCGGACCGGCTCATCTACATCGACCCACTCTGGGCCAGCCCCAACGTCCTCATAACCAGCCTCAGCCGAAGCGGCTCGATCTCGTTCAGGCAATGGACCCACACGTCCCCCGAAACGAGGAAGACCCGCTACAACCCAGGCTGGCCAGCATCGCCCATGCCCAGGTAGGGTCCTCCACACCACCTGCATCGCCATACATGCATCATGTTAGTTAATTGAGTCGCATGCATAAAAACACAAAAAAATCATACGCATCATACCATGGCCTCGGATACTCGCTCAGCTCCCGACGAAGTGACGCCAGCTGGTAGCTGTGTGGTGCCGCTACCACGACCGGCCTCCACTGTCGCGCTAGAGGAACGGCTCTCCTGTTCCCCTGCCTGGCCCTCCCCATCGGGAAGTAGTAGTAACTCCACACCTGCATCCATCATACATCATTAGCACGAGTAATTGCATATTTAACTACGGTAAATGCATAAATAAATTGTGTACCTGGAGAAAAGGTGCGAAGCCGCTGACTGTCGTCTCCCTCTCTGAAGTCTGGGAGAGATCAGCAATCAAATGGGCAAGCAGAGCCGCTCCCCACGCGTAGTGCCCCACTCAGTCAAGGTCCGCCAGGATCCCGAGGAAAGCGGCAGTGGATGCCATCACC